>ML014293.1:0-36760 GCA_003615045.1 Caulochytrium protostelioides | reverse complement strand
GGCCATGGAGCGGTCTGACGACCGAGTCGTCAGCTGGACGCTGGCCCGAAAGCAGTACCATGTGGAGGTCGGCATGGTATTAGCCCAAAGCAGTCAGAGACGTGGCAGCGCCACTTGAAAGAGCCGCTGCAACGGCTGTCGGAGATCGGCATCAAAGGCACAGCGCTCGTTGCGCATCACCGATTCCTGGAGGTGTGGTTCGCCACCTTCGAGCCACTGTGGACCGAGTACCACAAGCCGCGCTGGGCACGCCAGCGCCTGCGGCTGTACGGCGGCCAACTGCGCGTGTTGGCCCCGTTGTTGAACCGCGTCGCCGTCGCTGCGGCTACGGAGATGGTGCCCGTGGTCGCTGAAGTGGGCGTCGCCTATGGCGCCTCCAAGTTGGCTCCTAGGGGCCAAGGCGAGATCGCCGTCCCAGCGGCTCAGGCATCCCAGGCGTGCATCCAGCGCTTCCGCACTATGCCGGACGACGCGGTCCGCAGGACCATTGTGCAGATAAAGACGGATGTGGACCCCCCCGACAAGGAGCAGGCCGTCGCACGAAAGCCGCAGGTTACACCGATTTGTTGTGAAGGGGTGGACCCCACGAGAGCAAGGCTGTGAATGGCGACCTGAACGCGGCCCTGAGCATGCGGCGTTACTCGGTTTCGCCAATCAGGCCCGCGGCGCTGGGCCGCCTCCCTGGAGGCATGCACGGGATCATGGGGTTCGTGTCAGGTTGTCTCACGAGGCGAACGTGAAGATCCTTCATGCCAACGATCAGCGATCGATCGTCCTGGCGTCGGCATCCCGGACGCGTCGTGGTCGCGACGCGGTCGGTGGCCTCGGGCGCCAAGTGTCAACGGCGGCGGCGGCGGCGGCGGCGGCGGCCCTTGCGCGTTCTGGGGCCCAGCGGCGAGACACGTTGACGGCGGGCCAACTCGGCCGCGGGCAACTCCCGACGCCTACGCCACCGCCCGTTGCGGCCAGGGGCGCCGCTTCCCCCGGCGGGCGCCGCGCGATTCCGCCGCCGCCGCCGCCGCCGTGGGCTAAACGTCGGCCGGCAAACGTTGGCCCCATGCGGAACCAACTCGCGTCTTCACCGCACGATCGCTCGGGCGCTCGGTCGGTCAATCGATCCATCGGTCGACGGATCATTCGACGGATCATTCGATGGATCGATCAGCCGTTCCGGCCATCGGCGGTCGCCCCATCATGCACCCTCGGCTACGTCGCGGTGAGCGTCGATATTCAGCGTCTCTGCTGCGACAATACGGACGCCCGCTGGCTGCCCGGATGGTGTCGCACCGCGCCGCTTTCGCGACCCGTCTCCATCTTGCCGACGCCCAGTCCTGCACGCGCCTTGTCCTGTCGAGCGCCGACTCGCTGTGTCTGATCGATCGCCGACGCGCCGTTGGCGGCCTGTGACCCGGCCTTTCGCGTACCTGATCGATCGTCACGGCGCCGCCGCGTGCCGCAATCGCCGATCGCCCCCGGAAACGACGCGTACCGCATCGACGCGCGACCGCTCCAGCGACGTTTTTCTGCGACGCTACCAGCGAAATTTTCAGCGACGCTTCTAGGCATCGATCCGCGCGCAGAGACGACCCGTCCCCGGCCGTCCGTGACGCCGCCCGCGCCGCTCGTGTCGCCCTCCCTGTGCTCGCGCCGGCCCGTTGGGTTCCATTATTTTTTTAGTGGTTGCACGCACGATGGACGCCGTCGACGGCATGGCGGCCATCGACGAGCTCGAAGGCTGGCGCGTCGACGAGCCCCTCTTGAGCACGCCGGGCGGCTCCGTCGTCGTGCCCAGCGCGGCGCCGACGAGACCGCTGGCGCCACGGACGGACGTCCCCACGTCGGCCAGGGCGGCGGCGGCGCCCGCCCCGGCGTCCGCCGCGGCCATGACCCCCGCGCCGTCCGCCGGCCCCCCGCCCCCCACGACCGCCGCGGCCGCGGCCGCCGCACGGACCGCGAAAGGGTTCGCCGACTCAGAAGCGTTCTTCCAGAGCCTCGGGCTCGGCGCCATTGCGGCGACCACGACGCTCCCGCGGCCCACGCGGCGGCCCTACGCCAAGAACAAGTTCCTCGCGCTACTGGACGACGCGATTCCGCCCGCCGCGGCGTCCAGCAGCACGACGGCTCTCGCCGCCAGCGCTCCTGCCGTCCCGCCACCACCGGCATCGGCACCGATGGCCGCGGCGCCGCGACCGCAGCCCGTCGTCGCCCTGCGGCCGCCGGCATCGCATCCGCCTGCCGCGGCCCCGCCGGCGCCGGCGGGGCCATCGTCGAGCACGCCGCGCGAGCCCGCATTCGGCGGCCAGCCCCCGGCCTCCCAAGCGCTGCTGCCATCGTCGGCGGCTGCGGTCGCTCCCGTTCTCGCCGCACCTGGGCCGCCGCGAAGCGGCGCGATCGCGCCGTGGGGCGCGCCGCCGGTGCCGCCGGTGCCGCCGGTGCCAGCCTCGGCCGTCGCCCCGCCCGTGGCGCGCGCCGATGTGGAGGGCTGGCCAGCCGACACGATCGACTTCGAGCTCCCCACCGCCGAGCTGACTCAGCCGGCCATGCCCATCCAGGCCGAGGCCGCCCGGGAAACGGCGTCTCAGGGTCTGACCGGTGCCCCCTTGGCGCCGCCGCCCTCCGCCCTGCACCCACCGCCCAGGCACGCGTCGACGGCGCCCGGGGGGCCGCCATCGTCATCAGACCCCGCCACTTCCGGCGCGGCTGCCGGGGGTTCGATGCCGCCGCCGCCGTCGGCCGCCATGACGCCCGTCCCGCCCGTCCCGTCAGCGCCACCGCCACGATCGCCGCTGCGTTCGCCACGCCGTGACGCAGGGTCCCCCGCAGCTCCACCTCTGTCAGGCAGCGCCCCCGTCGCCGAGACCGCCGCAGTGCCGTCCACGCATTACTCGGGCCCTCTCGACGATACACCGTCGAAGCCGTTGTCGTCCGGCTCATCGCAGCACCGCGCAGCGCCGCCCTCCCACGGCGGCTCCGAGCACCGTCCGTCGCCGCCCGAGAGCGCGTCGACGGGATGGGATATGCCTGTCGGGTCGAATGCGAGCTCCAATGGCTGGGACGTGATCGACCCCGTGGAGGCCGCGGCCGGCACGGACGAGCACGATGCCGCCGCTGACGTGCTCCACGCCACGACGCGCGGCATGATGACCACCGCCGCGTCCACGGCGTCGACGACGACTATGACGACCCCCGCGGCGGCGGCAGCATCGCCTTCGGCGCCGCCGACCATCTCGGCACCACCCGCGAGCATGGACCCGCCGCCGCCGACGCCGCTCCCCGTCTTGTCGGAAGGTGGGACCCATGACGCGTCGACCCACCCGCAGTCACTCATCCATCGGACCCAGGCCCGACTGCCGCCCTCGCGACGCCGCTCGGCGGCGGGGCCCTCGCCACCCCATGCACCCTCGACCGTCGCGTGGCACGTGCCCCCCATCGACGAAGCGTCCACGGCGTTCCCGGCGGCGGCGTTCCCGGAGGCCTTTCCCCCGCCCGTGCCCGTCCCGGACCTTAGCTCGCAGGACTCCTGGGCGCCCATCACCAATGCTGAGGCGGACGCGGCCCTCGAGGCCACGCAGAGCGGGGCGGCGCCTGTCTCCGGCAGCGCGTCGTACGCGGACCAGCGCGAATCCAACGGCACCGCTGCGACTGCCGCTGATCCGGCCGCTGCGACCAATGCGACCGCCTCCCAGACGACGTTTTACGGCGACCCCACCGACGGCTGCGGCGTATCATCACCAGGTGGCGCGGGAGCGGCGGCGGCTGTGGCCGCGGCGGCACCGTTCGTCCGCCACTCGCCGGAGGCCCACTCGTCAGCAGATCCGCCGCTGACAGACGGGCCGGCTCTGGCCGCCTCCTGGGTCGAGTCGACTTCGGCCTACGAGCCCGTCGCGCCGCCGTGGACGGGTGGCCACCATGCGGCCATGCCGGCCGTGGAAGCTCCCCCGCAGCCACAACACCAAGCGCAGCCTTCATCAGTGTCGTATGCCGACAATGTCGCGGGCGCCGGCATGGCGAGCACTTTGTCAACCGAAACCGAAGCGCCGACGGCGGACGGCGCGCCGTTGCACTGGGAATCACAAGGAGACGTTCCGACGTCCCTGTGGGCATCGTACCCCGTGCCGTCGTCGGAGCCGCAACTCGAAGTGAGCGATGAAGCGCCACCCGCGCTGCAGCCGGAGCTCCAGCGCGAGCTGATGCCCGTGCCGCAGCAAGAACCGCCCATGTGGCCCTCAAACCCCGTGGTCGCGGATGGGGGTGCGCCTGAGTCGCAAATGCTGCGACCGCCACCGCCGGATGCTGGCATCTTTGGCGCCTCTGACGATACGGAGCAGCCGACACAGCCGGCGGCGTTCCCTGTAGCATCGTCGTCTGCGCCGCCAGATGCTGCGCCTGCGGTGGACCATCCTGTCCCGTCAATCGTGGCTGAGCCTGCCGCCGATCAACCTTCCGACGCCGCGAACGTCGGCGACATCGCGCCGCCGACGTCAACAGTGTCGGCATCGGCGGATCCCCTCGCCGCGTTGATGGGCCTCCCGATCTCCTCGTCATCGCCCCTGTCGCCGCCACTGGGATCGGCGGCGTGGGCGCCGTTCCCGACGGCGACGGCGACGGCTCTCCAACAGTCGCCGCCACCCCCAGTAGTGCCTGCGGCCACGTCGTCGGTGCCTGCCGCGACCGCTCCCGTCGCTTCGATGACTACTGCGCCATCGACGGCCGTGATCGCGCCGCCGCCGGCGCCCGCAACGGCCTCGGCTGTGCTGGCCTACCCGGGCATGACCACTTACGGCGCCATGGCGTCGCCGCTCGACTTGGCCTCCAAACTGCCGCCCGTGTCCCTGATGCCGCCGCCAACGGCGTCGTCGTTGGTACCCGCCGCCGCATCAGCTTCCGCCGCCATGAGCAGGCCCGTCGGCATGGTACCCAGCACCTTGTTTGACTTTGACGATGCGCCTGTCGCCGTCGTCACGCCGGCGGCTTCGGCCGCGGCTGGCTCGGCGTCGGCGACGATTGCTGCGCTGTCTCCGCCCGTGGCCCCATCCCACGCCCATCCGTCACCTCCTGCGGTTCCTGCAGGACCGCCTGCTGCATTCGCCGCACCGGTGCAGACAGCGCCGGAGGCTCTGGTCGTGTCTGAGGCTCCGGGGGCATCTGAGCCGTCATCGCTCCTTCGGCCGGATAGACCGGACGGTAAACATGAAACCGTGGCTGCGGCTAATCTCCAAGTATCGGCCTCCGAGCCGACGGCCAGTAGTGGGTACGATCCTGCGGCCTCTGCGGGATATGATGCCCCTGGCTATGACCCGACTTCTGGCTATGCGGCCTGCGGGGCCAATAACGGATATCGGGCAGTCGAGGGCGCTGCTATCCCGAACGAGGAACTACGTGGCGCGGCTGATCCGACGTATGCCGGCTATGACGACACGCAGCAGCGCTACGATGGGTCGGGCACCGCTTATGATGGTGAGATACCCATCGCCACCGAGACCACGCCAGTCTACAACGACCCAACCCAGCAGCCCCCCTCGTCGCAATCGCCGCCGCAGCAGGACCCGAGCGCTGCTTATGGTTACTATGGCGATCAACAGCCGCAGCCGCAGCAACAGCAACCGCAGCAGCTGGCCCCGTCCGGCGCCGCGCTGACCGACAGTGTGCACGCCGATGCGCCGTCAGGTGTTGACGCTTCCGACGGTGGAGGCGACGCCACATTGGCGGTGTCATACCCGCACGAAGGTTACACCACCGAGAGCTACCCCGGCTACGAAGCGGAGGAAACGACTGACCTCGACATGGCCCCCACCGCCGCGGAAGACCCCCTGGTCGACATGGCGGGAAGCACCGACGTGCCCCCCACCGAGGCGACGGAACCCCTGCCCGAGACATACGACGGTGCAACTGACGTGGCGCCGGCCTCCCACGCGTCAGATGCCCCGGCCGCCGCCACCGGTGCTACTGGTGGTGATGCTGCTGCTGCTGGTTCTGGTGCGGATGCGGCGGCGACGGCGCCACCCGCCGCTTCGAAGCCCAAGCACTGCACCAACTGTGGCAGTCCGGCTATGGCGGGCGCTAACTTCTGTGGCGAGTGCGGCCACCGTCTTATCAAAGCGCCAAGTCCGCAAATCGAGCCGCTGCCAGCGGCCGCGGTGGCTCCCGCGACGGAAGGCGCGTCAGGTTCACTGGCCGATGGAGCCCAAGAAGGCGATGGCCGTGCGGCGTCGGGCCCGGTGCCGCAGCCCGTGCTGAGCAAGCTGCTCGGTCCGGCTGCGCCACATGTGGTCCGTGCTAGCAGCCCCCTGCGGTACACGCTAGGGGCCGACGACAAGCAGGACGAGACGGCCTACTCGGCCGATCCCACGAGCGAGGTGGCTCAGGACACGGCGGCCTATGGCGCCTACGAAGGTACCTACGAAGGCACGTATGATGGCCAGTATGGGGGCCAGTATGATGCCCCGTACGACAGCTCGTACAATGAGACATCTGCCACGCAGCAACAGGCGCAGCAGCAGCCGCAACAGGACCCTCTTGCAGATGGGTTGTATGATCAACATGGCTATACGCCGTACCAGGAAGGGTATGATCAGTCCGCCTACCCGGTACCTGCCTATGACCCGAATGCCTATGATCCGTCGACATATGAGCCCGCGTATCAGGGTCAGGGATATGACGCCCAGCGGGGCCCGTATGATGCTCAGCCGGACTCGTATGATGCTCAGCAGGGCCAGTACGATGCCCAACAAGGCCAGTACGATGCTCAACAAGGCCAGTACGATGCTCAACAAGGCCAGTACGATGCCCAGCAGGGCCCGTATGACGCCCAGGAGGGCCAGTATGATTCGTCCCAGTACGATCCAAACTATGCGACCTCTTATGATCCAAACGCCGCGTATCAGCAGGGCTACTATGACGAGCAGCAGCTACACGAGCCGCTGCAGGAACCCCCGCTGCCGGATGAACCGGCGGTGCCGACTGACCCGCTCGGCCGGCTGCGCGGTCACGCTGTGGTCTGCTTTGGGTTTGGCGGTTATCTGATTACGACGTTTCCGACGCGCCAGAAGCGGTTTACCCTTAACGCATCCGGCGGCACCGACGAAGTCGACATCACGTTGCCCGGTCTCGTGACCTTCCAGACGCTGCCGACGGCGTATCCGATGAGCGTGGCACCATTCCCACCGCTGGGAGGCGCTGTCAGTAGCAAGGCCCGCAGGAAGGAGCTGCTGGCCTTTATCGATCGCAAGCTAGCGAACCCCATCATGGCGTCGAATGACGCGCCGGCGATGCTGACACGCCGTCTGATCTGGTCGCTCATGAAGCTCACACTCGAGTTGGACACGACGCTGTGGGACCCCAAATCCAAGGAGAAGCGCACCGCCACGCTGAAGACACTGCTCCAGGACTTTGAACGGCAACTTCAGTACTACGAGCAAGGCGCTCGCCGCCGCAGCAGCCGCAGCGCTTCGACGACACACCGTCCCGCGTCGGCCTTCGCGGTATCATCGTCGTCGACGTCGTCGGCCGCCCAGACGCCGCAGGGCTATCTGGAAGAGTTATTGAAGCAGGGCCATCTCGCCGAAGCCCATCAGTATGCGGTGGTGCACCAGCAGTATGATCACGCACTGCTGCTTGCTAAGGCATTGCCGCCCGCCGCGCTTTCCTACACGGTCACGACCTTCAATCAGGCCCTGCTTTCCCACGCCGCGGCTTCTCTGCCCGCGGCAGCTGCTGAGGCAACGGTTGCAGACCCGACGGCCACCGCCACGAACACAGATGCCACCGGCTCCGGCCCCCAGGTGACGCCCCGATGGGCCACGGCCGACTCGCCTCTGCTGCGCATTATTTATATGCTGATGGCTGGTCATCCGCAAGCCGCAGCCACAGCCGGCCCGACGCCCGCAGCAGCCTCGGAGGAGACGGCGACGCCGCTCCCGACCGATGGCAACACTGCTGTTGCCGCGACATCGCCGGTGCCGACGCCTATGACCCAGGCGGCGCGCGAGGAAGAGGTGGCCCAGGAACGCCGGCTGTGGCTGAATGTGCTGCGTACCGTCATTCTGTGTCATCTCGAAGGCGATCTCTCCTTCTTGGCCATGTATGGCGACACGCTCAAGGCGCAGGGCCACTATCTGGCGGCCCAGGTCTACTACTTGCTAGCCACGAGCTATGTGAACTTTTTTGGTCCACCGGATCAGATCGAGACGCGCTTTACGACGGTTGGCTCGGACCTGCATTTGCAACCGACGACGTACTTCCGCGACTTGGAAGCGCTGGAAATGACTTTTGTCTATGATGGCGTGCTCGCCGTCAAGTCTTCCGCGAGCGAGGGCCATCCGCACATCCACGGCTTGCGCCTCGTGTATACCATGATCCTGCTGGACCACGGCCTGATCAAAGCCGCGCGGGAGCAGCTCGAGCCGCTACGGGACGCCGTCCAGTCCGCCAAGCCCCACCCGTACATCAACCGGTTCCTGCTGGAGACCACGGAGGTGCTGGCGCACCGTGTCGCGCTCTCGGTGGCCGGGGCCCACGTCGGCGGTTCCGACGAGCGCAGCTCGTGGTTCAAGAGCAAAGGCGGGTTCCGCGGTATCCTCGAGCGCAGCGCCAACAAGGTCATGAACAACGTGATTGGCTTGGACGGCCGCGACGCGCTGCTCGAGCGCACCCCGAGCGAGTCGAGCCATGGCAGCTCGGCCTTCCCCTCGAACCCCGAAAACGGGCCCATGCCCAAGCGCGGTCCGATGGCGGCGGTGGCGCGGCCGTGGGCGCTGGACGACGACGGCGCGCCGTTCAACAGCGCGACGCCCATGTCGGGCCAGCAGGACGGGCCCGAGGACACGGCTTACCCCAATCCGGGGGCGGCGCCGCCACCCGCGGAGTCGCACTCGAACCTCCATGCGCTCCATCCCTCCGACTCGTTTGCCACCGTCTCGAATCTCTCCGATGCCCATGGCCACGGCTACCGCAGCGGCCTTCATGCCGCGGCCGCGTCACGAGCTCCGCCCACGTCGTCGTCCTCGGCCGCGGCGGCGGCCGCGGGCGCTTCGGCCATGGGTCGCAGCCTGTATGACCCGCCGTCCGGGTCGGCGTCGGTGTCCTCGATGCGCATGTCCGCATCACACGGTGATCCCTCCATGGAGGCCATCAACCGCGGCCCGCCGTATGCCAGCCACGACACGATGGACGAAAGCCGTGGCGAGTTGAACGAGACCTCCTATGGCAACTCATACGGTTCGAACGAGTATGGCTGGTCCGAGTCCCGCGATAGCCAGAATGCGATGATGGCGCCGCCCCTTTCAGCGGGTGGCGACAGCCACCGCAACGACGTGACCACGCCGCTGACGGCGACGGCGGGCGAATCCGCGGCGGCGGCGTCCGCGGCCGCGCGGCGTCACGGCGACCGACCGACCCAGCCGCTCAGCTTCGCGACGCCCGAGATTCGGCAGCACCAGCTGCCGTTCGCGAACGGGGCCTCGAACGAGCTGCGTCGCCCGCTCAACACCAGCGTGTTCAGCAGCCCCCCGGCGCACGGCGTCTCAGAGCTCAATCAGTTCTCTTCGACGGAGATGCCGCCGCTCGACGACCGGATCTCGACGCCGGTAGCGATGGTCCCGGACGACGATTTCGGGTTCGGCTCGGCATCCTCGATGCCGCCGTCCGCGAGCCGCGGGCCGCCGGCTTCGAGCTACGCGAACACGTCGCAAGCGCCGCCCGTGTCGGCGTCGTCCACCTCGGCGCCGTACGGCGCCATGATGAGCCCGCTTCCGGCGCACGCGTCGCTTCTGCCGCCCGGCCAGGGCTCGCCGCCCGCACCGCGACCGGCCTCGCCGCCCGTGCCCTTGCCGCCGCCGGCGCGTGACGCCATGTCGACGGCGCCCGCGACGCCCACGGCCACAATGCGCCAGGACACGGATGCGGGCTCGGCAAGTGCAAGCGACACGGGTTCCGACAAGAAGGGCTGGCGCATCGGATCGGTGTTTGGCCTGCTGAGCCGACGTGGTACTCCCGTGGACGACAAGAAGGACGGCCCGATTAAGGCGAATCTGGGCGCGTCGAAGCCGGCGCTCATCTTCGATCCGGTCAAGAAGAAGTGGGTCAAAGTCGATGCGAGCGGCGAAGACGAACCGGAGAAGGTGCTCGCGCCGCCGCCGACTATGCCCCTCATGCGGCCGATGGCGCCGCCCGGCGGCGACGGCGACGGCGCCATCGACCCGTCCGCGCTGTCGAGCGACCAAGGCCGCGCGTCCGATCCGCTGCTCGCGGTGCGCCGGCCCGCGAAACGCGGCGCCCGCAGCCGCTATGTGGATGTTGTCAACCCGGACAGTCACACGCGCCGCAGCGGGCCCGACCTCTCCCTGAGCGCCTTCCTGCCGGCGCCGCTGGCGACGCCCGACGCGGCCTCCACCATGAAGATCTTTGCGCGCCCCGCCGCGGCGTCGAGCGCCTCCACGGCATCTGCCTCGCCGGCGTCGGTTGCGGTTGCGGCTGCCGCGCGTCCCCACCCTGGCCAAGGCCAAGGCCAGAGCCAGAGCCAGGGCCAGGGCCAGGGCCAGAGCCAGAGCCAGAGTCAGGGTCAGGGTCAGGGCCAGGGCCAGAGTCAGGGCCAGAGTCAGGGCCAAGGTCAGGGCCAAAGACCAGGACCCCGTCCCGTGCCGGCGGCCGCCCAGCTGCAACGCGTCGCGGCCCGCCCGCAGGCCGCCGGCCGACCGGCGGGACCGATGGCGGCGGCGTCGGCCGCGATGCCGGTCTTTGGCCCTCCGGGTCACCCGCGGCTGCACCCCGCGGGTGGGAGCGGTGTCCCGCCGCCGCCTGGCGCGGCGATGTCGCGGAAGCCGGCCTCGGGCAGTCTCTTGCCGGACCTGTAGTTCACGCGCGGCGTCTCGCGCGCGCGTGGTGGTGGTGGTGGTGGTGGTGCTATCTGCTAGCTGCTGCCGCCGCCGCCGCCGCCGCCGCCGGGATCGCGGCGTTCGCCGCTCTGTCGGCGATGCCCGGCATCCCGGCATCCCGGCATCCCGGTGGCTTTGGTAGTGCGCTCGAACCTCTCAGACGATCATGGCGGGTCGGCGTGGCCCCACCGACAGGCGTCGGAGCGGGCCGTGTCCCAAGGATGCAGGAGGCCGGAGATGGCGATGGAATGGCGGCGCGGCGGGGCCGCGGCCGGGTTTCGCGCTCCGCAGACGGCGCGGGGTGGCGGAGTTGCGCGGGGCGGGGGAGACAGACCGCGTCAGGATCGGCGCGACAGGGGAGTCGACCGGACGGCGGCCGAGGCCTCGGCCGCGGCGGCGGGGCCAGCGCGTCGTCGGCCCCCGCTGGTGTCGGAGCCAGGACGTCGGAGGACGGGCCGCCTTCGAGACGCCGCCGCCGCCGTCGCCGTCGGGAGACCGTGCGCGGGAAGAGAACGCAGAACGCAGAAACAACAGCATGATGCTGCTCGATGGCGCCACGCGATCTCGTAGCGCGTCGGGCATGGTGGGCATGACGCTTCCATCACGATCAATCATCTCCCTCCCATGTCCCTGACGCCCCCTGGCCGATCGTCCTCCTTTCCATTCATCCGCCCTTCCTCGTGCCGCATACGGTGCCGATCAGCCGATCAGCCGATCAGCCGATCAGCCGATCAGCCGTCGCGTGCCACCGACACTGCATCCACGCCGTCATGCGGGCCTTCGCGCCGTCGTAGACTGGACATGCGCACTCCCGGGCCCGCGCGGGCGCCGACAGCGGCGACGGCCTCTCCGGCGGCCGCCGCGGGCCGGTCCCCGACACGCCCACCCAAGGTCGCGCCGGCGCCGCCCGGCCGGCTGGCGGCCGTCCTGGCGCCGCCCCAGCGCGCCGACTGGCTCTCGCTGCTGAACCGCGCCATCCTGCCGCACGGCGTCGACGTCACGCCGCTGGCGCAGCACGCCGGCTTCTTGCGCATCGAGCTGTCCCAGAAACCCCCCGCGTGCGCGGCGGCAGCGACAACCGCCGCGGCGCAAGCGACGCCCGCGAGGCTCCCCCAGCGCTACGGCCACGACGATCGTCCCCGCCGCCCCCAGACGCTCGCCGACGCTCGCGGCCTCCACGAGTCCACGACCGCTCGGCCCCGGCCTCGCGATGATGATGATGATGATGATGATGATGATGATGATGATGATGATGATGATCACCACCGTCTCGCCGCGCCGGCGTCCAGTCGGCACAACCTCGCCCACGCCTCGCCGCCCGCGCTGGATGCCAATGGGCAGCCCTTCGCGCAGCCCGGGGCGTCCGCCCCAAGCCAGACGCGCGGGAATCGCCAGGACGCGGCCGCGTACGGCAGTCGACGCGGCGACGACAACGACGCACACCACAGCGGCGGCGACGCTTATATGGCCTCACGGTATGATGGATACACGTTCCAGATCCATCACGGTAGCACGGACCCCGCGCAGTCGAGTCTCGTGCACTTCCTGCGAGGCCTCCGGCTTCACCAGCGCGATGTGGCGCTGTACGTGGTCGAGGCGCTCGAGCGGTTCAGCGCGACGCGCGGCATCCCGATGGCCGAGATCAGCTGCGCCGTCGTTAAGCGGATGGCGACGGCGCCCGTCCCGCCGCTCCCGCTGACCGCGGCGCAGCTGCAACGCTGCATCCTGAACTGGCACGCGCTGCCGGCCGCCCTGACCGTCGAGCGCGTCCGCGTGCGGAGTAAACTCCGCGCCGTGCTGACGCTGCAGGCCACGTGGCGGATGGTCGTCCAGCGCCGCATCTACCAGTGGCACCAGCGCCGCGTCTGGGCCGTCTCGGTCGTGGCGCAGCACCGCTCGCGCATCCGCCAGCGCCTCATCTTCCACCAGCTCATGACGACCAAGTATGAAACCATCCACGCGCCGCATTTCCAGCGACTGCAGCAAAAGCTGCGCGAGGACGACGAGAAGCAAATGGGGGCACCGGATGAGAATCGCGGCCTAGGTCGCGACGCCGCGCGTACCCTGATTATCCTGCTGCCGGACCGTGCTGCGCTCGCGGCGGCGCTTGGGTGGGTCGCCCTGAACGTGCAGCCACTGAACAAAATTGTGTTTATCGCGAATCAGAGCTCCCGCGCTTGGCAGCAGGCCATGGCGCAGCGCGTCAAGCGCGTCCCGAGCGCCGCGTGGCTCGATCGCGTGCACTTCCTGCAGCCCGAGACGTGCTCGTTCAACCGCGCCGCGCCCCTCGAGTTTCACCTGCTGATGAGTCCGCGGTGCCAGGCGCAGCTGCGGCAGCTGGCGGGGCCGCATGCCGTCGTGGTGCCTTACCCCGAGTTGTCGTCATCGTCGTCACCGGACGTGGCGGCGATGGCGGCGGCGATGGCGGCGCCCGCGGCGCATCCACGCCGGCTGCGGCATCCCGCGGCGCACCCGTCGTCGCCGTCGGGGCATGCCCGGCGCAGTCGATGGACCGTGCGGGAGACCTACGAGCGACTCTGCAGCACCCTCGCGTACCCACTTTTCGGGCACGTGCCAGCCGCGTCGGCGGCCGAGCCGCCTCTGCTGGAGACGGTCCTCACGGCTCTCGCGGCGATGACGACGGCGGCGGGGGACCCGGAGCCCGCGGTGCTCCGAACGATGCCGCAACACGTGGCGTCGGCACCGCCGCTCCGCCCGCTCGTCGCAACGTTCAGTGCGATGGTGCGATGGCATCCCGCGACGCCTTACTGGGTCGTCACGACGCACGCCGCGCTGCCCGTCCCCGCCGCCGCGGGCGCCGACACCGACGCCGAGCCTGTCGTCTTTCGCCAGAGCGTCCTGCTCGACACGGGGCTGTGGGCGAGCGACGACGCGCAGGCGCTGCCGCCGCCGCCGTCGTCGTCCTCGTCGCCGTCGATTGCGTCGCCGTTCATCACCCAAGCCCCCGGCACCGAGACGGCCGTGCCCGCACCCATGGCGGGGCCGGCGTCCGCGTCGGTCTCGACCTTGTCGCTTGAGCAGACCTGCCGCGCGGGTCAGCTGACGGCCGACCGCATGGCGTTGCTACTCGCGAGCCACCGCCCCATCGGCCGCGCCGTCGCTGTCACCCCCACCCCTTCCGCCGCCGGCGCCGGGGACCACCGGCGCCGGATCCCGCTCGTCGCGCCGACGCTGTCCTTCCCGGCGTGGGTCGCCTGGACGGCGCGGTCCGGGTTCCGCGTGCGCGGATGGCCGGCCGCGCCGCAGGACTGCTGGCGGGTCTCCCACGGCGTGATGGTGTGGCCGAGCGGGCGCTGGCAGACCGTCGCGAGCGCACATGCCCCCGGCGGCCGCGATCCGGACGCCGCCACGGATGCCGATCCGGTCGACTCCGAATTTCTCGTCACGCCGCAGCACGTCGTGCCGCATCCCACTCTGATGGACGCCACGCGCCGCGTCGTCGCCGCCCTCGTTGCCCGCGGCCGTTTAGGGTTCTATACGCTGACCTTTGTGGTCCCGATGCAGCTCACGCTGACGCCGACGCCAGCGCAGCCGGCAGCCGCGCACGACCCGACGCCCAGCCGCGATTCCCCGCCCGGCAGCGCCGTGTGGCTGGACCACGTGGAGCGCGGCCTCAACCGCGTGGCGCAGCACGCCGCTGCGATGCGAGTCATGGCGGGCGGCCGGCTGTCGCCGAGCGGCGATACGCTGCGGATCAACCGTGTGGAGATCGTCTTTGAGCCGCGCGACGCCGCAGACACCGCCGTCATCCCGACGCAAGGCGTCGCGTACGGCCTCGCGGCCGACCCCGCGGACGCAAGCGCGCGGCCGCGGGCGGTGGCGCCGCGGCCGCCGCGCGACGGGCCGATCCCCGCCGCGCGCGAGCAGATGGCCAACGTGCCAATGCCGTGGCTCGACGGCGCGCGGTACCTCGACGCGCGTGTCGTGGACCGCCACTTCCTCAGCGCTGTCGGCGTCACGCAGCCGCTGGAGACGCGCGTCGCGCTGTGGATGACCTTGGCCCACGACGGGATCGCGCTGTGCACGCCCCGCGGCGTTTCGGCGCGGCTCCTGCATCGGGCGGACGCCCCCTACGACCCCTGGCGCCGGGTCGGGCTCATGGTCGTCGACATCGCTGCCGCCGGGGACCTCGACACCGCTGCCGCAGCGTCCGACGCGAGCAAGGCCATGAGCCGCCGGTCGATCACCGTTGTCCATATCCACAAGACGTGGCCGGACGTGCTGCAGGCCGCGATGTTGACGCTGCTGACGCTTTACCAGTTCGTGGTGGCCGACGGCGCCGCGAGCGCCGCCCGCGGCGGCCACGGCGTCACGACGCTCCCGACGGAGGCCGATGCTGCGCATCTCGATGACGGCACGGCCGGTCTGCATGCCACGGCCCTCAGCCTGATCGATAGCTATCGGCGCGCTGGCGGCTTCCGCGTCATGGCGCCGACGGCCGCTACGGGCGCTGCCGCGACGATGCCGGCGTCGCTGAACGCTATGCAGCGACTGCTGTACCCGTGGCTCCCGCTGGGGCCCGACGGCGAGCGCGATGTGCTCCTGACCCCGCCGCCGCCCGCCGCAGCGACACCGCGTGCCTCCACGACGCTGCGAGCGCTCGCGCCCGACGCCGCGCAGATCGAGCGGGAGCTTCTGGCGGCTCCCATCATGAACCTTGCGACGCTGCTTCAGGACACGGAGTCCAAGGCGCCGCCGGCGCCTGCGATGGGCGGCGGTCGCGCAAAGCAAAGCCTCGCCGCGCTGCAGGTGCGCACACAGTCGCTGCTCGACAAGATGGAGGCCTCGTTGCCGGAGACGGCGCCAATCGACGCCACGAGCCACGCGCTCTTCTCGGGATCCATGTATCTCCACCACGAGTGGGAGTGGGAGAGCGGCCACGGTGACGACGCCATGTCGGAGACGTCGGGGCGCCCTGCGCGCGGCGTATCCCGATCGCCCTCCTGCACGAATGCCCTCGCCGACTTGAATGTGGCCGCGCACCCCGCCGCCGCCGCGCCCGTCTGCGCAGCGGCGTCGCGGCCCGCCTCGAGTCAGTATGGCGGGGCGGACCGACGGGAGAAGGACGAGCTGGCCGGTGCGATCCGGCGGCCGTCCACGGCCGAGACAGCGAAGCGCCGCGTCCACCTCAACGATTTCATGGTCACCAAGGACTCGGTCGGCATCGTGGACAGGCGGCCGCGGTCGACGGGTGCCAGTGGCGACATCGGCGACGGCGCGGCGCGCGGCTCTCCGCGGCGCCCCTCTAGCACCCGCGCGTCGTCCCGCGCCGGCGACCGCCGGCCATCCGGCGAGGCGAGCCTCTACGGCGCCTCCGCGCGCACCTCTGTCGTCTCGCTGACCGAGACACTGTCAACCTCTTACACGGGCAGTCGACGTCCGTCGACAGTCGAGCCCTTCCATCTCGCGGAACGAGAGATGGCCGTCCGCTATGGCCCTCCTGGCAGCAGCGGCATAACGAACAATCACAACACGGGATCGGGAGCGACGACGGCGGCGGCGGCGGTGACGGCGCGACGACGGCCCTCGCGGCGCGTGTCGCATTCCAAACTTAAACTGATGCCTGCACCATCACCGACCGCGTTTGCTGACGAACACCTGGTGGCGGCCGCATATACGCTGTCTGAAACCGACCGAGACCTGCTTTCGGGCCCCGACGGCGCCGTCATGGGCGGCATGATGCTCAAAGGCGCTTACGCCAGCACGATCGCGTTGTCTGTTGCGGCACAGGGCGCCACCTCCTCCGCTGCGACTGGCGGGGCGGCCGCCGCGGCGGCCGTGCGCCGTCGCGGGCAACGCCGGTCCGCGATGCTGACGAACGCTGACGGCGCTAGCGACGCGAGCAGCACGACGCGGCGTCCATCGATGATGGCGTCCAGCCGCACGTTCGAGCGGCGCGCCTCGGTGCACAGCCGTGCCGGCGCCCTCGACCCCGCGCGGCGGCCTGCGGGGGAGCGGCCGACCGTCTCCACGGATACGGTGGACTCGTCCCCCTCGTCCCGCCCTGCGTCAGCGTCCGTTCTGACGGCGGCCACGGCCGCGTCGGCGCCATCGGCGGCGCCCGTCCACGCCGCGGCCCCCTCTGCCGCGGATCCGCTGGACCCGGCGACGCCCACCGCTGCGACATCGTCGACGACGGCCCTGGCCGAGACGCGGCTCCCGACCGTCAGCCTCGTGGGGCCCGAGGTACTGCCAATGGTGACGCCCGCCGTGACGCCGCAGTCGCATGACGCCGCGGCGAGGCTTCAGGCCGGCCGGCAGCTGACGCCGTCGAGCCTGGACGCGGCGTCGGTGCTGTCGCGGCGGCTGGCGGACGCTGCGCAGCAGCAGCAGCAGCAGGCGGACGAAGCGGCGCGCGTCGCGGCTGCGTGGCAGAACCGCTTCCCGTGGCACCGCCATGCATCAGCCGTCGTCGCGCTCGACACGCTCCATCTTCGTCGGGCGTTCCTCCAGAGCGGCGACAGCGCCGATGAGACCGCGGCCATGGCGACGAAGGCGGTCGCAGCCACGGCGACCACAACCGCAGCGGGCCGATCGAACCGCCACGCGCGAGTCGCGAGTCCCGCCGCCCGCCGCCCGGCCGCCCACGAGGACGCTGGCGCCACACCATGGAACAAATGGGAGGGTCTGCTGCTGTCCCCCGCGGGCACGACGCCGCCGCGAACGACGACCATGCCGCCGCTGGTGCCATTGGCCTCCCGGTCCCCCGCGGCGGGATCGTCGGGGGCAGTAGCGGTGGGAGCGGCGCCGAAGGCGGTTGCGCATGCGGACTGGCGACGGGACGAGCTGCGGGTGCATCCGCTCAACCGCGCCCGCGCTGTGGCAGCTGCGGCGAATGCCGCGCGACTCGGCGCTCCCGTCTATAAGTAAGGGGTGCGACGTCGCGATGTGAGATGTTTATATAGTTAGTTTACGTGATAAATGCTCATTTATAGAGACCCATCCTCTATCGGTTTATCAATCTAGATGGGTCGTGGCTTTCCGATAACCGACAAGTGATGCCAGCCATCTTCCAAGACCATACTATCCGACAGTTCGAGTACTTGTGTTCCCTCTTCCACAGGCCACCCTCTGGTCGATGAGCCGACGAACGAAGATGATGTCGTGTCAGACATTTCGGCTAGAACCGTTGCCATCCGCTTCAGCTCATTCGTCAATCGATCCGCAAACCAAGGAAGCTTACCAGGATCAGTGACACTGTGAGTCACGAAGGTTTTCAAAATGGCGTTCGTGAACTCGAAAGAACCTTGTCGACGGGATTGGAAAAACCAGTTCCCTCGAGAAGCAGACGGGCGGATACGCTTATAGATGGCAGAGAGGTGAAGGCTATCGCACCACAGAAGCTTCATAATCATATAATCAAGCAAACCCTCTTCGGCTGAAGTGATGGCCACATCCTCCTTGAGAGGGGTTTTGTTTGCGCGAAGCTCCGCTGTAAGGTGGACTGAAAGCCTTTCAGCACTTTTTGTTTTTCCGGCCAGTCACGGAGCAAAAGAGTCATTCTAGCGTCCGCTTTATCATAGATGGATCTGACATGCCTGGCGGCGCGGTTGACAATATAGCTGGCCAGTGCCTGGCGTTCCGCGTCTTTCAGGATCGACTTCGTCGTCACTCCATCTGACAGATATCCCTTTGCGATCAACGAGTTGAGCTGTGTGACGGCCTGGGGCACATTGCTGCTCGTCTCCCAATAGGAAGGCGTGGCAACCTGGCCGCTCTGCTTCCGGATGTTGGCGAGCGTCATGAAACAAATCAAGTCGATGCGCCGCTGAAAATTCGCATCTTGAGAGGTGGGACCGATTTCGGAAGGAGACAAATCCAGTTCCGGCCAATTGTTAATAAGCTGTTCCGGCGCTGCTTGGTGTTTTGCATCGCTGGCCATGATTGTCAAGACAAGTTCCTCCAGGGATACCTGACGATTGCTCTTCGCCTTGCGAATTTTTGTGTTCAACGCTACAACGGGGCTCTTTAAGTTTGGAGCCACCTGTGTTGTGCTGTAGACATGGGCCACGTTGCACAGCATGTCCTTGAAGAGGTTCCATGGTGCTGTCTGTGTGCTGTGTTGCTGAGTTTGCGCATTTAGATCGCCTTTGGCTAGGGTCGACGAGGCAAAGTTTTCGAGCTCAACTACATCGTCTTCGAACCCGGTTACTAGCCAAGCGTCTTCGAAATCATTGGCCCTAAGTTCTTGCATTTCTTTGAATCCATGGTACTTGACGACTGCCTCGGCAGGACTCCATCTTAGCGTATTGCGTATTAGCGCGTACTTCGAGTTTGAATTCAGCCAGTTGGACCAGTCGGGCTTGGGCTCGAGCTCGAGGCCGGTAGGGGCACTTGAGGCAACCGTGACGAGGTGTAGTATAACCAGCCAGGCACAGCGTGTGCACGCTGCTAGCAACAGCATGTTTGCTCAACCGAAACGACCAAGGAAGCGAATGGAAAAGAAAAGGGCAGAATCGAGTGCGAATCGGCCGGCACGGCGAATTGCAACCGACGGAAGCGCGGAGGCCAAAAAAAAAAGGAGGGAGGGGGCAGAATGATTGACAGCCACGACAGTTTTCAGCAAGATGCAGACGACGCGTTGCGAGCCAACCCGGAAGGGTACCAAACTGGTTGCTGCGTCTTATGTTTGTACTCAATACGCAGGCGTCAGTCTTCTCACGACGGACATGTCAGTGTCAACGTCGCCCAACCTCACCGAAGGGCTTCGTCGTCCCCAAGTATGACTGATACCGGGCAGACGGAGGCCGAGTGGCACGTGGAGAGATGGGGTGAACTGAGATATGTGCGTATGAGACGGGCGCGACCGAGAAAATAACGAACAATGACTGCACAATGTCGACGGAGGTTACGGGGGCACCGAGACAATGGAGCAGCACGCGTGAAATTGTATATCCACGGATAGGCAGGATTGAGGGCAACAGTGACTCGTGGGCACGGCATCGCCTCCGCTCATCGACTCTGTCATTCTCGCAACATGTCATGGGCGATGCCCATGGTGCGGATGAGACGTCCCCTTATCGTGCCGTTCGGTGGTCCATGCACGGTCTTATATACCTAGTGACAGCTAAGCCATGCTGACTACCAGTCGACTGCTCACGCTGATGAGGCGGCTGCATGACCCTTATGTACCAGCAATCTCCGACATATAGGTCACCGCAAAGACTTGAAACTTGAAAAGTCGAGAAACAGTTTGGCACACATGCTTCGACATCACTCGCTCCCCGTGTCGCCGGATGCACGGCGTGTCGTTGGGTCACTCGGCGACGAGCGGCCAAGCCACAGCGAGAATGCGGGACCGCGACGCGCTACGACTCGAGGCATCGCGAAGCCTATATACCCAAAACGGGTATCCTGTTCTTGTTCTTCTTACCGATTACTATCTAGTGAGTATAGCCCACGTTTCCGAAATGCAGCTGCGGCCAAGCTCCCACGAATCCAACATGTACAACACGAACCTGGAAGAACCCCGAGGAAATATCGCGAGTAGCTGTTCCGCCCACGCCAACGGACGCATGGCCGAATCGGTCACGGCGGGCCCCGGCAGGCTAACGCTGCCGTCCCTGAGCAAGTTTGAGCCCGACGCGAGGGCCGACACCTGGATAGCTATCTTCGAACGCCACGCGAAGGTTGGAGGCTGGACAGACGGGATGAAACGAGGCTACTGTGCTCTGTACCTCCACGATCGAGTCTATCAACCTTCTCTCTACTCTCTCAATCTCAGTAGGATAAATGTTCTTTGCCAAGACACGTCGCCGTGACGGAAATGCCATTTGGAGGAGATGTGGAGTGCCCAGCCAAGACTCTGCTGACCTTGGCACAAGCGCAACACACACCTCTCACTCGCCCCCACCGACAGTAGCGATCCTGCCATGTTCCCCTCCCTGAGGCCTGCACTCTGCTTTCCTTCCGGTTTCCCCCAGTTCAGTGACGAAAACCAAAGCATGCAACCACAGAGTTCACGACAACCCGAAGGGTGTCGTACTGGACATGGAGTATCGACTGCCAGGGGTAACCGATACCAAATCGGTTTACCCATCACCCACCTCGCGCGCGGAAACGACGTCGAAGAATGGATTGACTGGTTCGAAGACCAGGCATCCCGGCGCGGTGGGAGAGAACCCCAGATGCGCCGATGCTACCGTGCCCACCCAGCGCAAGGCGCTCGCGGCGTCCTGATGAGCAGCATCTCGCCAGCCAAGGAGTCGCCAGGCTTGGATTCCCCCTGAGGCAGCCCTCGCGATCAAGGAGATCGTCGAGAAGACCACCGTCCTAGAGAGAACCACTGTCCTAGAGAGGACCACTGTCCTAGAGAGGACCACCGCCCTAGAGAGGAGCATTGGAAGAACGGCGACAGGGTGCCCAAACCACCCGAGACGGTCGATCCACCGTCCGGTGGACGCGGACGGCAAGAGAAGGAGACACAGGCAGGAGACCCTCCATTGTCGAACCACCGCATCCACGTTCGCAGCCATTGTTGAACCAGATCTGCGCCTAACAACCATCATCGACTAACTATAAACGATTAACTATAAAGGGTGGCCACTCAGGATGAAGAAGGGGATGAGAACAAGGACGAAGATGAGAACGGTGTCGGAGAGGTGGACGGAATCGAACGGGAGGATGGAATCGAACGGGAGGATGGAATCGAACGGGGGGATGGGGATCATGGGGATGGGGTCGTCGTCGTGGCGAAAGCGGAGAATGGAAAGGGACGTGGGGATGAGCGGGGGGTTACGGGTATGGCGGTATGATGGCGACGGTCAGCGAGAGAAATCACATGGGCGTCTACTCACACATATCCATCTCGTCATCGTCCATGTCATCGACGTTCTCCGCGCTCTCGGCGCTGCCGGCGTTCTCGTCTTCGACCCAAAAGAGCAGCGAGGGATCGGCAACCGTAAATTCACTGGGTTCCTGGTCTTCATAGACCAGCTTGTCCAGCAGCCCGCTGTCTTCGATCCATTGGCGGAGCTCCTGCGACTCGGCGTCAGCGGGGGTCGAGTCCTCCTCCTTCGTCTCAGCAGACTCGGGAAGCATCGCTTTCAACGCGCTTAACGTCACGTCGTCAATGCTGCTCAAGTCCAGATAGGCCTGCGGCGTCGTCCTTACTGCAGGCGGCGGCGATGACGACGGCAACTCCTTCGGAACCTCCCACACCGCGAAGGTGTCGGCGGCATCGGCGGCGGCATCGGCGGCGTCGGAGGCGGCATCGGCGGCGTCAGCCGCGGCGTCGGCGGCGTCGGCCGCGGCGTCAGCGGCGTCGGCCGCGGCGTCGGCGGCGTAAGCAGCATCCACGACGGCGGCCACGGCGTCGTCGCTGGCACCGATGGCCGCCGCAAAGGCGGCGGCGGCGTCCTCACTGGCGGCGGCGGCGGCGGCAGCCATCTCGGCGCGAATATCGGCCTCCGTGCGCTCGTTGTTGGACATCTCGTCGGAAACGACGATATGCGCGTCGGCCAGCGCGGCCTTAGCATCGGCTTCGGCCACCGTGGCGATGGCCGGGCGGTCGAGCATGTTTGCCAGCGGCCCCAGGGGGCTCGCGGTGTTGAAGGTCTCGTCCAGCTGGCGGTAGGGACTGTCATCCTTGAAGCGATGGGCGTCGTGGCTGGACTCGAGCATGGACGCCGTCTTGGCCGCCAGCGAGGCCATCAGGTTGGCTTCGAAGCGGGGGTCGGCGCGGGTGGACGGGAAGCCGCCGGCAAGAGCTAGGGCCGCGGCTGCGGCGTCAGCATCAAAGACGGAACTCATGGGCAGATGCAACGGCCTCGACTGGCTCATCGTGACACAGACCGAAAGCAGCATGACCAAGTACAGCACGGGCCGCGAGGCCATCGTGGCTGCTCGTACACGGCGCATCGACGGCATGACGACGAAGAAGGGGGAACGGGGGAATCGGCGTTCGGAGAAAAATTGGTGGTACGAGGGATGGTGTTCGGAAGGCCCAAGGAGTGAGATCGGGCGGCGGTCAGGAAAGGAGGGCGAAGGGAGGTGGGCGCTGGGAAGGAGATATGGGGTAGTGGGGTGACGGGATCGGCGGGGCCTACTGAGAGAGGCGATAGGTGTTTCTTCTGACGTGAAGCATATGAATTCAGTCAATGGTCTCAAGAGGTGGCGTCGAGTGGGTGGGCGAAGTGATGAACCGAGATGGTCGCCATCATCGTTGAGGAAGATCCAAATGAGCCCGCGTTTATCCTGAATAAGTGCACCGCCATGGACATCCGGATCCCAGTTCACCAGTGGACCCCTGCGGTGGGTATATATAGAGGAGTCGCGATTGCGACGGCTTTGAAACGGCAGAACACTGGTCAGACATGGAAAACGGCGACGCGCACGACGCAGCGGCAGCCTGACCTTGCATCTGGCCGCCGTCGGCTGCTCGGCCGGCGGAGTGGGTGGCTCGATATCAACGGCTCGCCGCTGACCCAGCGTCTTCCCGCGTCCACGTGCCGTCGCCGCCGCTCGCCGTCGCCGCGGCGACCTGCCGGAGCCCTCCATCTGCCTGGCTGCACCCGACCCCCCTTCGAACGGCTCTGGATAAAACTGCTTGCTTATGTGTTTGCCGTCGCGACCTCCGCGCGGTCGAGAGCGCCGGAGGCGGTGGCTTGGTAGGTGCGGCTGGATTGGCGCCGGGTCGGGTCGGATGTGCCACGATGCGGCAGGCCATTGCCGCCGTGGCGTCGGGCCATTCCGTCGACCCGACACAATGAAAAGAAAATGATCGGCGCCCGCGGCGACGGCGGCGGCGGCAGCCGCGGGTCTGCGGCGGCCCCCCACCACTCGGAGGATCGGCACCGCTCGAGCCGGGACCCCTCTCCCGGCGAAAATCACGGGGTGCCGCTGCCGCCCTGAGTGGGGCGGAAGGACGCCCCCGAGAGCCACGGCCCGGCATGACGTAGATGCGCGTGGCGATGAGCCGCCCATGTCCTCGGCAGGAGAAGCACCTGCAGCGGCTCCTGGAGATCGCACCGTGAAGTCTGTGACTGCTTTTGGGCGGGGTTGGTGCCAGCTTCCACATAGCACTCTTCTCGGCTCAGCTTCCAGCTGACGCCCTGGCCGTCGTGCAGCTCTATATGTGGCTTCAGCCTCACTGGCGTCCACGGCCTCCCAAGCCGCCCTCACCGCAGTACGCATGTATGTCATGACCCGATTCCTGCAGCATCTGGATCAGACGACAAGTAGACATATCTTTATTGATAGTGCGGTCTCGTACCACGTCTTCGATCGTTGGTCGTGCCCGAGACCTCGGAGGCCCTCGCCGCGACGGATGCCGAAAGCAATGGATGTGATTCATTAGATATGCTTCGTCATGGTCCCATCGTCCCATGCCAAACTGTAGGACGTTCTACTTGTACGTAGATACTGTCGTTGCCACAACACTGCATAGGACAGCTCCATGTTACGTCACATAGTGACATCGATCATACGATGATGCGAAATGCTGTGGTTTATTGACCTGGGGGCAAGGCATCTAGCCGGGCGGAGGTCAAAGGGGGATATGCCGTGGCCCTTGCTCGTGGCGGCTGCTTCACACCGTGAGATGCTCGTGGCCCATCCTTCCTTTGATCGTTTCGCGTATCATTTCGTATCATTTCATATTCAGATGACTTGCTTTCATTCTATTGAATTTTTGAAGAGTCGTTTCGCCGTCTCTCCGAAATGCCCCGGCCCCTCTCGACCGTACCCGAAAGAAAGGCGCCTCTTGAGTCACGCGTGGCACTGTGAGCTGACAGGAGTCGTCCTCGCACTCTCCGCAACGAGCAGTGGCCAATAGCTCATAAGAATCCGGCACCGTTCTAAGCGACCAATGCGCCCATGGCGCGGGCCGAACACCGTCGAGGTCGATGGCCTGCCGAGCGCTAGGCTGGACACGGCCGCTGTACATGACGTCGATGCCGGCAGATGGTGTTTGGAAAATGCGGCCCGACGGGCTCACGACGAGGGGCCTCTGGGGCTGGAGAACACGATCCGAAACCTCACTGAAGTGGCCGTGGGACCAAATCTGTAGGGCGTGGTCAAGCGCGTGATCCGAAAACAGCGTTCACACTTCGGGGCGGCGGGCACTGGCGGTTTCGCGCCATGCCGTTCGGACTGACCGACGCCCCCGCGACCTTCCAACAGACCATGAACACAATCCTACGGCCTCTCCTGTTCAAATGCGTCGTCGTCTACATCGACGACATCCTGATCTACTCCGACTCGTGGGAGAAGCACGTGCGGGACGTCAAGGCCTATCTGTAACTCCAGGACCGCGCAGGCGTCACACTGAATGGAGCGAAGTGCAAATTCGGCCTCCAAGAAACCGAGAACCTGGGGTCCATCATCGGCAAAGGCAAGATAAAGCCATGCCCAGCCAAAATTATCGGTGGACGCCAAAGCACCAACAACGCGGAAAGGTCTCCAATCGTTTCTGGGATTCATCAACTACTACCGGCGATTCGTGCCACAGATGACTTCGATCGCCTGAACCTTGATCGACCTGCTCAAGAAGGACGCCCCGTGGAAATGGACCCCAGCATGCCAGGCAGCGTCCCACCAACCGCGGACCCAGCTCGCCCAAACGATGGAACTGGCCCTACCGGACTTTCGCAAGCCATTCATCCTGACGACAGATGCCAGCGCGTCAGGGACTGGGGGCGATCCTCAACCAACTAGACGACGATGGGCAGGAGCGACCACTGCAGTTCGCTTCGTGCACAACTAACGCAGCACAGGCCAACTAGGGGGTGACTTGGAATGCCTCGCCGTCATTTGGGCTGTCCAGAAGTTCAGAACCCAACTCCCGTCCGAACGATTCACGTGGGTGGCCGATCATTCGGCCGTGGTGTCCATCCTGAAGGCACCGTGATGTCTGGAAACGATGGCCCGGCGGGATCACCACGGCAAGGAATGAGTGGTCCTCGCCGCGGAGGATGCGGAAAGCACAGGATGTGTTCGGAGCAGTCCATGCTGCGCCCGCGGAGCGCCTTCCTCCACGACACGGCCCAGGCTCGTCCGAGTCGTTCCCACATCACGTGCTCTGAAACCCCGTGGTGCGCCCGCGCATGACCCTACTGATGGAACTTTCGACTTGTCCTGCGACGCCTAGACGAGCGCCTCAGTGGAGGTGTCGCCGCAGTGCGGCCATGTCACTGTTGATGGAGCTCAAGCGGGTGACCTGCACCCGCAAGACCCTCAAGGCCATGACCCCGCCAGAGCGGTGGGCGGCCACCCTGGCGTTCCGCCAGCTGGAAGGCAAGGACCACTCGTTCACGGGAACCGTCGACACTGACGGAACGAGCATGTGGGTCCACTTTGTGCGCAAGAAGAAGGTGGCCGACGTCGTGCCGATTGTCACGGCGACCCCCCGGGGCTACGAACCCCTTGCTCGTCAGCCCTGATTAGACCGGGCACCCCCGGGAGACGGCGCCGATCAGACCAAGAAACCCTTGGCTAAGAGCCTGGATCAGTAATGCATCATCGGGAACGACCCGGGCTGTACCGATATCTTCTTTATGGCCATGGTGGGGCCCAAAGGCCACGTCGTCAGCTGGAAGCTGAGCCGGAAGCGGAACTATGTGGAAGCCGGCATCAAAGCCACCCAAAAGCAGTCAGAGACTTGGCAGCGTGATCTCAAGGAGCCGCTGCAGCGGCTGGCGACCGTGAGCTCCCAGGGCACAGCGCTCGACGCGCACCACCGCTTCCTGGAGGTGTGGCCCCCCACGTACGATCCGCTGTGGGCCGAGTACCTCAAACCGCGCTGGGCGCCTGCGGCTCTACAGCGGCAAGCAGCGCGTGTTAGCCCCGTTCGTGAACCGCGTCGCCAAGGGAGCGGCCACGGAGATGAAGCCCGTGGTGATCGCTGAAATCGTGGTCGTCTTTGGTGCCTCCAAGTTTGCCCCGGGAGGCAAGGGCGAGATCTCGGTTCCAACCGCTTGCGCGTACAAGGCGAGCTCCCAGCGTTTCCGCACGGTCCTGGTCGACGAGTTCCGGACGATCCAGGTGCATGCCGAGACGAACGAGATCCTGACCAAGGTGAAACCCCGGGACCCGACGCAGGTGCCGGCCGCTCGCACGTCCCGGACGGGTGTTGCCCAAACCGCGTCTACGGCCGCCAACCCCGTCCGCATGCATGGGGCGAGCGCTGGCTCGGCGGCGCCGACGCGGGTCAACCCGCCCCGCAATGCTCACAGGGGTGCCCAACCGACCGCGCCGACGGCCGTAAACCCGGTCCGCAGTGCTCGCGCGGGTGCTTCCCCGGCCGAGCCGACGCCGGCCACCCCGGTGCGCAGAACCCGGGTGTACGCCCAGACGAATGTGGTCCTGAAACCCGGTCAACGCCGGCGCCAGGGAACCGTGGTTCGAGGGATGCTGTGGTATAAAGCTACCCACAGCAATGAAGCCACCCACAGCAAGTTGGTGAACCGCCACCTCAATGCCGCGTTAAACCTCCGACGCTGTCTGGCCTTACCCGAAAGACAGGAGGCGCTATGCCGCATCCGACATCCCACACTGAACCGAATGCGCGACTGCTTCGAGGGGACCCCTAGGGGGCATCACCGAGGGCATGGTGTGTGCATTAGGTCAGTATATGAACGCACGCAGTAAAGCACGCGAATTTCGTACCGTGCAGAAAGACACCACCCTGATGACATCCTCAATCGCAAAAGAGGCGGGAATGATGCATCCACGGGGTGACAGCGACTAGTAAA
The DNA here is from genome assembly GCA_003615045.1 of Caulochytrium protostelioides. NCBI lineage: Eukaryota > Fungi > Chytridiomycota > Caulochytriomycetes > Caulochytriales > Caulochytriaceae > Caulochytrium > Caulochytrium protostelioides. The sequence goes on along the minus strand of ML014293.1, from coordinate 9,177 downwards.
CCATGAGAGAGGATAGGTATCAACGACCCAGATGATATACATATACGCTTCCAGGATACTCCTCTTCCTCGATTTTCCGTCGTCGCTCTTGCGCCGCATAACGCCAGTCACGGCTGCACGAGATGCATGATCCCGCGAGAGCAAACACCAGCAAGGCACGCGACACACATATATAAAGAAAAGAGAAAAAGGAATAAGCGGCAAAAAGAAAAGACATCTGAAAAAGAAGAGAGGAAGAAGACGACCGGAAGAGAGAAGCAAGAGGAAGCAAACAAACGACAAAGCCATAGACTCAAACGCCACGCCGGAATCGAACCAGCGTCGCGTCACGTCCATGCTCAGCGATGGCCCGGCTCGGGCACGCTCGGGGACGCGCCGAGAGGCGATGCGACGTGCTGGGCCCCCGTGGCCGAGGCCGGCTGCCCGTTCGCCTGCTTCGTCGTCAGCAGGTCCTCCAAACTCTTGTGGCGCGAGAGCTCCGAGAGAACCTGCTCGTCCACGGGGAGCACGCTTTTCCGGCGGAATCGCTGCTGCGCCGGCTTGTCCTCGAACTCCTTCAGGTCCTTGTTGAGCGTGTCGTCATCGCTCACGCCGGCGGTACTCGAGCCGGCACCGCCCGCGCTGCCCGGGGACGCGAGCGCCGGCGGCGGAACGCCGGACGCTGCGTGGTCACCCGCATGCGCGCCGCCGCGGCTGCCTGCCGTCGGGGATGGCGTCCCCGGAGACCCCGCGGTGCCGCTGCCGGCGAGCGCCGACTTGGGCGACGCGCCGTCATGCGGACGCGAGGGCGCGCCGTGGCCATGAGCGTCGGCGCCGCCGCTGCCGCTGCCGCCACCCACAGCGGTCGGGAGGGTGTCGGATGGCGATGGGAGCGGGTCGTCCAGGTCGGCGTTGATGGGCACCGGCAGGGCGCCGTGCTGGTGGAACGGCACGGTATGCCCTTTCTGGAGGGAGAGCTGCTTGGCGCAGATGGCAGCGCGCTCCTCGAGCTTAGCCCATGCGTCCTCGCGGTCCTTCTGGCGTTGGCGCTCGAGCTGGCGGTTGGCTTTGTACTTGGTGGTGCACTCGTCAAAGAGCTTGGGCGAGATCTCCATAAAGAGCTTGAGGGCGTTGTAGACGAGCCCATGAATCGTGCGGTTCCAGTGGGCTTTGGAGTTGCGATACAAGCTGGCGAACATGATCGGCAGGATGACATCGGCGTTGTCACCAATGAGGGAGATGATGTAGTCGTTGTTCCAGTAGTAGAGGGCGCGCTCGGCAACTTGGAAGTGGGGGCTGCCCACGCAACGGGCGATCTGGTTGAACAGGGGCACCTGAATTTTGCGGAACTCCGACGCTTCCATGATGTCGAGAACCTCCTCGATCTCGTTGAGGAACATGACTTCTTTGGGCGAGTTGACCTTCGGCCAGAAGCGGAGCAGGCCGCCGACGACCTCCTCAGTGAGCGAGGGATCCTTTTCGAGGAACTGGACAACGCAGTACGCAAGCTGCGGGTGGTACAGCGTGAGGCTCTTCGTCTTGTGGAGCGGGATGAGGACGCGGGTCAAAAAGACTTTGTGCTCGTCCTTGAGCGGCAACGCGAACCCGTTGATGATACTGCCGAGGATCTCGAGCAGCTCGGCGATGCCGTTGTGGCGCTCAATCTCATAGGTGAACTGGAAAAACACGTTGTTGATGCTGCGGCGGACAAAGGCGCGGAGGTTGAGGAACTTGCCGTAGATGCGGTGCAGCGTCGTCTTCAGGAAATCGCGCTCGCGCGGATCTTCGCAGTCAAAGAGCTCCAATAGTGACAGGATGAAGTGGGTGTCGATGAACTTGCGGGCGATGTTGGTGTTGAAGTCGGGGCTCTCGATAAACCGCAAGAAGAACTCGTACACGATCTGCAGATGCGGCCACGCGAGCTCGAGGACCGGCTCGTCCTCCTCGGGGTCAAACGCATCGCCCGTCGGGTTGACCTGTGGTGGGATGGTGCGGAACAGGTTTGTGCTGAACATCGAGATGATTTCGGCATACACGTTCTCAGTCACGAGAACATTGCGCGTCGACGAAATGTGCTCCACGAGCTCCGTCAAGGTCTGCGTCTTAATTTCCTTGCCCTTCAGATCTGCGAGCGCGTCCGTGAAATCAAACAGCACCTTACACTGCTGGATCTTGCGGATCAGCAGCGCGGGGTGCTCGGCGGCTGGCACTTCCTTGAACGACGGCAGCTTCTCCAGTTCGACCCGCTCGGTCACGTGGAAGCGCGACGAGCGCTGCCGCCGCGGCGTCTTGCTAATCGGGATGCCATCCTTGGGCGTGTTTTTGAGGCGCGAGAGCGGGCCCGACTTGGGGATCTCTTTGTTGGCATCGTGATGGGGACCGCCCTTGTGGGGCACGCTGGCGGCCGCGAACCCGGCCGGCTCACTCGGATAGACCGTGGTGGCCCCGTGCAGCGGCGGCGGCGACTCCATTGTGGCGCTGGCAGACTCAGGACGTGGTTCCGGCGAAGACGGCAGCGCGGCAAGACGATCGCCTATAGGTGGCGGCAGTTGCGGAGGGAGCTCAGTGTCGCAAGCAAGCAAGCAAGCAAGCAAGTAGCGATCCGCATTCGTGATTCGTGGTTCACCGGCAGCACGGCTGGGTCGCTCCTTGCCGCTCCTGACGCGAGCTGAGGTCTCGTGTCGAGGCACGTGTCGACAGGGATAGATGGTGGTGATATGAAAGATGGGTCAGGGGATGGCGCACGTAGCAATCCAACAGGGTGGCAATCCAGCTACACGAAAAAAAGGGGGGAGGTGAGGGGGACGATGGCGATGGCGATGAGTCGCCGAGAAGGGAGAGAAGGACGACGAAGCGATGGATCGATGCACACCGATGCCGTGGGTCACCCGAGGCAGCTAGACGGACCCGGGCGATTTTCACGCGTTTTTTATTCACGTTCTTGCTTCGTTTTCCAACTTTCGTGGTGAGGCACACGCGCCTACGGAAGAGACCGTGGGTGAGCGGGGAGAGGGGGTATCAGGCAGGAGGGCGTCTGATGAGGCGCAGGCGAAAGGCGTCGCGACGTCCGAGCGAGTCGGCTCCGATGGCGGGAGAGGGTTGGAGATCACACGCTGGGCGCGGGGATGTCCTGCGAAGCGAAGAGGCGAGCGGGACGCCGACGCGAGGGTTTGTGTTGTGGCCGGCTGCGGACGACCGAATGCGCATTGGCGGCTACGATGATGTGGCGACAACAGTCTCAGCGAGAGCGATGAGGCAATCGCGAATCGGCTACGATTCGCGACCGCGAGGTCACTCCACGGGCACGGTCGGCGTTCCGGTGGCGGGCGATGCGCGTGGGCGCAGGCCGCGGCTCCGAGGGGGCGAGGCCGACGCGACAGGCTGGATCGGGCAGGCTCAACCAATGTGTCGCGCCAATCTCTATTCGAAAAAAGAAAGAAAAGAAAACAAGGAAAACGCCAATCGCCGCAAGGCGGAGCACACGTGGGCTTTGCCCAGAAGGAACAGTGGCGTCCCCAGAGACGACGACGACGGCGACCAGAATGACGAAGTATATCTTGTGAGCACACGGGAAGAAGTCGACGGCGGCGATGTCAACAGAGGCAGACAAGCAGCCTAGCGAAGATGAGGGTCTTAATGAAGCATTCCCAGCACAGGTCGGTTAGCCCCATCGTCATCCTCCGCATGTGCGTGTCTGCGATTTTTAGATGCGGCTCATGCCATGCGCCCGTCATCAGCGTGAAATTGCGCGTGCGTTAGGCGCTGTGGCATGCCGTACGGCGGGTGGCACCTTTGGATCCCTCGTATACCCAGGTGGATGGCTTCGCCTCCGTGTACCCCTGCTCGAGCTAGTTCTCCGACGGCTTGATCCCTACCACGCATGGGCTGCAGCCGCCATGCGGGTGCGAACGTCGCCGCTGCGATAGCGGATCCAGACCGGGGGTTCTCGGGCCACCCACTGACGATTCTCGACGATTCCCGATCGAGCCGTGCCGTTTCATTACCGGTCGTCGTCACCTGCTGCCATGCGGTGTGCGGCCCATCTCCATCTCATTTCTTCTCCCCCCGGGCGGCCAAACAAACTGCGTCGCCTTTTCATCTTTCGGATGGCCGGGCGAGGACGGTCACGAGAAAGCATGAGCTGAACACAATCGAAGCATCCGAATTGCTCATACCACGGCCAGGTGACATCCGTCCTCTCGAATGGAGATGGACAGGACGAATATGGGTGATGGCACATCCACGGCGCCGCGGCGGCGCCGTCACGCCGTGTGTGCCCGCGCGCGTGGCACGCCCACTCATTTGCACCAACACACGCTGCCCCCCGGCGGATATTGTCTCCGGCGGATCGGCCCCGGCGGCGGTCTGATGGGCTGCGCGACCCATCAGCCTCAGCGCCTTCCGCACCGAAAACCCGCGTGGGCCGGAAAGGAGCAGGTGACAGTCTGCCGGCCAGCGCCGTCCGGTGCCGTCCGGCGCCGTCGGGGACTGCCTCCCCACGCGCGTGGGGCGCGCTCGGCATGAACGAGCATCACGCAAGATCCCAAACTCCGCCAAATGCGCCACAGCATCCACACGCGCTTTGGCTGTGCTCCGACCCGTGGCCACTCCCATCCGCGCGATACCTGCGAGGCGCCCGCCGGCCTGATCTGAAGCGTTTACCCTGACGCACGTCCCCCAATGATGTGGCATCACGGTTTCTCGGCGACGGTGGCGCGATCACGGCGTCCCCATGGTTCGAATGATGACTGTGGCGCAGCGACTCAGCCACTGGCTCTGGATTTGTCGTGGCGCAGCGACGTGAAACCGCTCCGATGGGAAACGACCGTCATGGTGGTGTCACGGGCTTGGGGACCCGTGCATCACGCCGGGCTGAGCCAGCCAGCCCTGCGCCGGTCGGCCGCGTATCCACACACTCCTGCGACAGCTGGCGAATGTAGCGATAACCCCGCGCCGAGGCGACCCGAATCACCTGTATCGCCCTTCAACGTGGCGCTGGGCTCACGCGTCTGCCTGTGGCTTTCGTGCGGGATCGTTTTCCCTCCTGGCCTTCGTCGTCTGAGGCTCTGCTGCCCGCGCTCGTCGTCCCGTTCGACGTTCTGTGCCCTCGCTGTCCGTCGACCCGCGTTGATTTCTGTTCGGCAGCGTTCTCCTCGCGTCGACGCCTTTACATATCCCGCCTTTCCCTGTTATAACCTGACATGATGTCGCACCTGAGTGTTGTCCAGGTATGCTGCTTCCATCCGCCTGCCTGAAGAGCGAGGGCGAAGCATGAACAGCGACGGATGCACCTTCAACGCCCACGTCCGCGTTCTCGTATGCGTTTTAGCAGGCGGGTTGCCCCAGCGTTGTCCCACCGCTCAACGCGAGAGTGCCGAGTGCCGAATGCTGTGTCCACCAGCATTGCATTGACTCGTCGGACTTATCGGGGCCGACGACGAGAGTGAAGATACGGTCCTGCGCAATGCGCGCTGATGCCGCTGGTGGTGGTCCGCTCGCCAAGGCCGGGCCGGGCGGCTTTCTACCTCCAGCGGCAGCCGGATAGGTCTTCCTCGGTCGGCCTATGCGGGCGTGGACCGCTTGTCTTGCGGTCCGATTCACGGATCACCCCGGGGAACTCGCTGGACTCACCCCGGATGACGCATGGCTGTCAGAGACGTCCTGGCGCTCTGCACGCATCGGTGCTGCCCATCAGACGCAGCCTTGACTCACGCGTGATCTTTGCTTTTCGCTGATGCATGCTCTGGTGACGACTTCCTTCGTCCTCGGGATATTGATATACGTTCGCGCATTATTATCGTCAACATGATGCCGGGCCTGTCTATGGGACGGGTATATCTCCTTGCCCATGGTGTACATCGCATGTCGATAGCTGGGCACCCGCCCGCACCGCTCATTGGTTATGTCCTTGTACCGCCGCTCTCTGCGCACCTGCAAAGACTGGTACCCCGAGCGCGTCGAATATTGGGAAAAATCAAAGCTGATCCGCGACCAGTTCGAAAAGAGCCGCCACGCGACGTCCGCGCAGGAGGTTGAGGGTCTGATCCGCCAGACCGAGCGCGCGCTCTCGGACTACTGGCACCCGGACCCCTACATCGCGCCGCACGCGCCCGGTGGCTCCAGCTGGGAGCGCAATGTCCCGCTCCCGGAAGAGCTGCTCCGCCGCGGCGTCACGCCGTTTGACAACTCCTCATAAGTCGGCGCATTTGCCGGTCTCCCTAGTACGGCCACGGGCGAACAGCCGAGCGGGGCTTCTGGCTCGAGCGATCGAGCGATTGGGCAATCTGCAGGGTCACCACTCGGCTAACCCGTCAGAAGGGCTTCCGCCATGTCGAATGGACTTCACCCGAACGCTCCGGTTTCGCTTGATGGGTTTCGCTCGCCAGCCGTCTCCCCTCCGACACGCCCTCCTTCCTCGTTTGACACATATTGTAAATTGGTTTCTTCTTTTGTTTGATTGATGGTGGATGATGGCACGACGAAGAAGACCCGTTTTATTTGCCGACACGCTGCAGCATCAGACGGCGATTGCGGTACGCGAACGTCTCCTTTTGAATCAGCACGGCCAAAGTCTGATCAAAGGCCTTGCTTGAGAAGCGGCGCGTGACTTCTTCTCGCATTGCTTCTTCGCGGACGCGCGTGCCGACCGCGTAACGGTTGCAGATAAACGAGCGACACGCTTCGACTTCGACCTGAGTCTCTTTACTCTGCGCAGACGTCTTGACCGCCTCCATCGTGCTCTTGTTGAAGAGTCGGATGGCTTCTTCGACGTCGGCCTCAGTCGCGACGGTGCTCAGGCGCATCTTGGCAAGCGACTCGCTGATGCGCGTGATGGCCTCGAGCTGACGGATCGTGATGGGGATCACCGACGTCGTCGCGCCTGTCTGCTGCTTCTGGCGCGCGACGGCCGCGCGCACCGAAACAAAGTGCGAGCTGAGCTTGCTGGCCGCGCGCTCCGAGAGGCGCGGCGCGCAGCGCGTCTTGCAGAAGGTGATGTAGGACCGCATCTGGGCCATGTCGAGCTCGCCGGTGACGGCGTTGACGGCGCCCGACGCGGCGCGCTGCGCGCTGTTGTGCGCGTGGCCCGCGGTCGCAGTGCCGTGGCCGTGACCGCCGCCGCCGCCTACGTGAATCACGTCGCTCGTATTCATGTGGTTTGCCAGCACGTGGTAGGCGATCTGCGAGTCCTGCTGGGCGTTGTGCACGTCGCGCACGATGAAAATCAAGTCGAATCGGGACAAAATCGTGCTCTGGAACTCAATGTTCTCTGCGGGCGTCTTCATGTCATTGTACCGGCCAAACACGGGGTTCGCCGCGGCAAGCACCGACGTGCGCGAGTTGAGAATGGTCGTGATACCCGCCTTCGCGATCGAGATGGTCTGTTGCTCCATCGCTTCGTGGATTGCAACGCGGTCTTCTTCGCGCATCTTATCGAACTCGTCGATGCACACCACGCCGCCGTCTGCCAGCACCATGGCGCCGCCCTCGAGGTAGAACTCGCGCGAGGCCGGGTCGCGCACGACGGACGCGGTCAGACCCGCCGCTGACGAGCCTTTACCCGAGGTATACACGCCGATCGGGCTCACCTTCTCAACGAACTTGAGCAGCTGAGACTTAGCGGTACCGGGGTCACCCAGCAGCAGCACATTGACATCGCCACGGAGTTTCATGCCGTCCGGTAAGACTTTGCGGCTGCCGCCGAAGAGCAGGCACGTGATGGCCTTCTTCATGTCCATGCCGCCCCAGATGCCCGGCGCGATGCTCCTGCTGAAGATGTCGTAGAGGTCGGGGGTGCGGCTCAGCTTGAGCATGGCCTCTTCCTCTTCGGGTGAGAAAGCGCGACCGAACTGGCCCGTCTTGTCAAGGTCGAGCTGCATGCCCGTGATGCGGATGTATGGCGTGCGCAGCGAGGACCCCGCATTCTTCTTACCACCCGCCTGGAAGATGCTGCAGATCCCCGTGACGGTGACCGACGTGCCGGGTGAGATTTTGTTGACAAGCTCTCGGTCAGCAGTCATCAGGCAATGGCGCGGCAGCTCGCCGATGGGCACGCTGCCCATCACTTCCTGGAGCTTCACGGTCTGCTGATCGACAAACTGCGAGCGTTCTGTGGACACGACGTAGGGGTCCAGACCGCAGTCGCTCGACCCGTCCTCGGGTTGGCGCGGCGCAGAGCACGTGCGCGGGAGCTGGACCTGGGAGAACCCCGAGCCGACCGGCAGCTGGACAGTATGACGGCAGCTCTTGCACATGGCATGGAGAACGGTGGCTTTAGAGGTCGCAGACGACGCCGAGATAACGATCCCCGAGAGGCGGACGAGCTTGGAGACCATGGCGGCATCCAGCTCGCGCAGCGGGACCGGGTTGGCATTCGAGAGCAGCATCACCTGCGTATCGACGAGCTGTTCGATGGACTCGTGAGTCAGCTGGTGTTGCACCACGAGGGTCTTGGCCGCCGACTCGAACAGCGGCAGGTACTCACCGGGCCGATCGCGGAGCTGGTTTGCGAGTTCATCGTCGTACGCGGCCAGATGGGCCAAGTTGACCTCGACGAAATGCCGCCCGACGAGGAAATTTTGGCGGAGCTGGTCGCGGTAAATAAATTCTTGGTTCAACCGGAACTCGCGCAAGAAGTCGCGGAACTTTTCCTCGGTTTTCGAGCGCGAGTGCGGGTTCTCGGCGGTGCGGATCGTCGGACCGACCGAGAATACACGGCCCGTGTCCCAGCCGAGGGCCGCCATCGTTGCGGCGCGTTGCAAAACGTTGCTACAGAGCGAAGCGACCTCGAGGGATCGCACGGGCGACAGAAGGGGTGCCGCACGGGGCTGCGACGCGAAGAAAAGCGACCGTCTTGCACCGATCGAGGATACTGTCGAGTCGCTCGGTCGCGCAAACCGTTACAGACCAGGAGGACCCGGCCTCAGGTCAGGCACGTCTCTCGTCAGCCACGCCGGCGTGGCAATCAGTGCAATGGCGCTGTGAGGACGGTGGCAGAGTCGTCGCACTGTGGTGGGACGGAAATGATGTCTCCCACGACGGGACGGCGGTAATAGCAGGATTATCGTCAGGAGAGACGAGTCGAGAGAAACAGAGAGATGTGGCAAACAGGCGTCGTCAGTATCCGCATTTCCAGCAGCAGACTCCATGGTTATAGGGATCACCGCCCTAAGCAAAGTCGCGATGCCAGTTAGCCGAGGA
>ML014292.1:0-36777 GCA_003615045.1 Caulochytrium protostelioides | reverse complement strand
GCCGCGCCATAGGCGACCACCACTTCAGCGACCAGGGGCGCCATCGCCGCAGCTGCCCCGTTGGCGACGCGGTTCATGAACTTGGCAAACACGCGTTGATTGCCGCTATACCGCCCCAGGCGCTGGCATGCCCAGCGCGGCTTCAGGAACTCGGCCCACAGCGGCTCATACGTGGCGAGCCACACTTCCAGGTCTCAGTGGGCAGCGCGGTGGGCCACCACGGCAAGGAGGCCGAGTTGGGCCACGCGAACCAGAACATGCTCGCGGACAGCGCGATCGCCGCGACACAAGACCTCGGCAGCCGGTCCTTGGACTCGGCGGCGCCGCGCTTTTCAATGATGCGGGCGTATCGGCGGTTCTCGACCACGGCATAGCCGAAACCCGAGCAGCAGGCCGATCATGACGGGCACAAACATCAGGCCCGAGATGGCCTGGCTCCAGCCCCGGCCCGAACCCTGTTGGGGCGGCACCGCCACCGCGACTTATCTCTGGCGGAAGATAAACGGTTCTGGATGGATCATCGGCAATTATCGTCATCATTGCACCGCGTCGCATCGCGGCTTGGCGGGGGCGCGCATGCTCTGCGACCTGTCGCGTCGTTGTCGGAATTTAGCACGGCACAAGACGGCGAACGGGGACAGAACGGAACCTGTGATGACCCGGAGGAGTTCTGAGCGGCGACGGCGCTGCTTCGTCACCACGGCTTCGTGTCCGCTGCTTTGACTCCGATGCTTCGCCACCGTTGATTCGTGTCCGCTGCTTCGTCTCGCATGCTTCGTGCCTCAAGCTGCGCCATCTCGGCCGAACCCGCCGCGCGTCGCCCTCGACGTGTAAGCCGAAGGCCATCCACCACGCAGGTTTTCTTTCTTTTTTTTTTTGTCGAAAGGGCTTTTGCCATACATCCCGCGTGCGCGGCTGCCGAGTCGCTGTGCGCGAGTGAACGGCGCCGTGCGCCTTGCTGCTCCGCCCTTGCAGCCGCCCGACCACGGGAGCAACACGCTCGACCGCCCGTCTGGATCGTGGCGGCTGCCTCGCCGGGTGCGGTTGGCCCTCCGCATGGGGCGACGTCTGTCTCGCGCCGCCGTTTCGTACGGCATGCCGGGTGGCGCCACGCAGGAGAAAGGCCTCGCACCGGTCCGCGCCTGCCAGGGTCCTTGTCGGCGGGCGCCCTTCGAGCCAAAGCATGGAGGGGAAGGCCGGCGGCTGGGTCGGCCTCCGCCGCCGCCGCCCATGACCCTCAGCGTGAAGGGCAGCGCTGCCGCGTCGCGGTGTCCCGCTCTGGAGTTATGGAGCCATGCTATCAGAAATAGCCGAGGGGCCGAGGAGCTTCTTCCTTCTTTTTTTTTTTTTTCCGTGGCGCCCGGCCCGCGCGTCGCGCCCTGTTGACCCGCGGCCGACCACCTCGAAGCGAAGGAAAGGTGGAGCGCGTGCGGAGATGCACCGGGCACTTCGGCCCGAAGCCGTCGAAGCCGCCTCCGGCAGATGCGCGCGGCCTCACACCAGCACCAGCACCGAGGTGGAGGCGGCGTAGCGGCCGCGGCGGGCGGATGATGCCCCCGCCTGGATGACTGTCTGTGTTTGACGTGCGTCCGCGTCGCAGCAACAGCGGGCATGTGTCACCGCGCTGTCACCAGATGGCGACGGCCACGACGGCGGCCGCCGCCGAGCCCGAGGGGCCTGCCGGAGGTCCCGTGGCCACCCTTCCGAGCGACGGACAGCACGGCTCGGAAGGCCGGACCGGCGGACGCCGGCGGGTCGCGCCGTCGTGTCGCGTCGCGTCCCGTCGCCGGTGGGCGGACCCCCCCGGTCGGCTTGGAGGACGGCGGCCGAGGCGTCGTCGCGTGGAGCCGGGCGCGAGCAGGATGCGCGAGCAGGATGCGCGAGCCCACGCATGCCGAAGCCCCGGATGCCGAAGCCAGGGCCGCGAGCGACGCCGACGCCGACGCCGACGCCGCTGGGGAGGCTTCGGCCTCGCGACGCGTTCGGGCACGATGGTGTCATTCCGGGCGGCGTGACGCCGAGGGTGGTGGTCGGAACGATGGTCCTCAAAAATTGTCAAAAAATTCGTAATTCGTTTTTTCGCCGGGGGCGCTCCGCCGGGATACGGAATATATCAGCCCCGCGGTCGGGGCCATGGCCGGAACCACGCCGAGCCGTGGAATCGCATCGATAGGAGCCCAAGTCGACATCGGAACCTGGAACGCCCACATGTCTCGGAAGTCCGTACTTGTTGTTTCATTGTTTTCATTTTTTTTGGCGATGTGAAGCGCGCAATGGAGACAAACGTCGCGTACTCCATCGACGAGACTGATCCGGTTCGACGCGATGATACCGCGTCTCGGCAGCACGATTCGCCATGTGCTTGAATTCATGCGATCACCCGTCTCCTGGCGGCCGACGCTGACGATCCTGGCGGCCGTGGCATGGTCTCCGCCGTTCGGCGGATCGGCTTCGGTCGTCGGACGACGGTAGCCGTCGCGATCCGCTGGCCAACGCGGCGTTGAGCGGCACACGACGACACGCACCCCCACGCGGCGGACTCGGGCGCCATCGCCATCGCCACGACGCCAGACGGACACGCGCACGCACCTGACTGCCGGCGCGTCCCGCCGGGTGGGGTTCGCCGAGCAGGCAGCGGGCGGGGCGACCGCCGTCGCCGGTCGCGGCCTGGCCGCCGCCGCCGCCGCCGGACGCTGGGACGCTGGGGCGCGTTGACGACAGCCGTACGACCCCGGAGGCCGACCGCTGCCGGCTCGTCTGGCCGCACGAGGCGCCGCCCGAGGCCCGCGACCACCGGCGCGGACGGCCGTCGTGTCGCGCCCGTCCTGTGGCCGGCGCGCCGCCTTCACGCCGTTCGGGCCCTCTCGCAGCCGCTCCCCGTCGGCGCGCCTTCCGCGGCCCTTCCCAGCGCAAGCGCACGCAGGGACCGCTGACGGCCGCCGCCCCTGCAGGGACACGCGAGAGGAGGAGCGGCGACGCGACGCGACGCGACGCGACGCGATACGGCGCTGCGCTGCGCTGCGGCGTGATGCGCCGCGATGCGAGACGATGCGATGCGAGGCAACGCGACGCGAGGCGACGCGACGCGACGCGAGGGGACACGGGCGGCAGAGTGCTCGGCGACTGCGGCGCCGGCGCGGACGCATGAAGCGCGTCTGGGTTCGGCAACGGCCGGCGAACGCAGCGACCGCCACGCCGCGCGTGCTCGCGGTACGCACCTGCGTACCGTATCGCTCGCCCTCGCCGTGATCCTCGTCGTCGTCGTTGTCGCTCCGGCCCCTGATGGCGAAAAAAAAAAAAGAATGAAAAAAGGAAAAGAAGAGAGAGAACCCGGTCAAGGCCGAAGAAACGCAGGGGAGAGCAATGACGCAGAGACCGGTGGTCGCCGTGGCGTTCTCATCCGGGCTGCGATACGCGCCAGGACGACGCGCGCGCCATGCGGCGCGCGTGAGCGTGCGTGTGCGAGAGCCGTGGACGGCGGGGGCTTCGGTCCTCGCGTTCACGCCGGAGGAGGAGGAGGACGAGGAGGAGGACGAGGCGACGTGATACCCTGCCGTGAGGGGTGATTCGGCGCGTCGAATCGCATGAGCGGCACATGCGCATAGGACCAGTGGAACGGAGGAGACGGGAGACGAACCCATGTCCATGGGTGCGCGCGCGCCCTCGCGCCCCGCCGTGGGTGGAACGAGAGCGAAAGACGACGAGGAACCGAACGGACGACCCCTGGCTGTATACTAGGGCGAGCGGGCGCCCGTCGACGCGTCGACGCATTGGACAAGAAGGGGGCAAGGACCCGCCATCAAGAAATGAGGCGTCATGGCAGGAAGAGAAGCTTAGGGCTGCTCGAGACCCAGGCAACAGATGCTTCTCTCTCTCTCCCTCCCGTCCCCTTCCCTCCTCCTCCTCTCCCCACCTCCTCCCAATCCCTCCAAGACCAAGGTCGCAACAGGCTCACCACCCGCCCACGCTTGCTGACCCCGCTGCTGCTGCTGCTGCTGCTGCTGCTGCTGCTGCTGCTGCCGCGACCTTCGTCTCGATACCCTGTTTGGGAGGTGTGTGTCGTTCTTTGCCGATGAGGAGCCGCTCCCCGCTCCATCGCCGCGTTCCTCCTCCCCCCGACACCCCCCGGCCCCGTCGCCGAACCCCATCGCCGCCGTACACGTCCCCACCCGCGGCTGAAGCGCTCGCCAGGACGCGGTGCCAGGCATCATCGCGGCACCACGCTGTCGGGTGCTACCGAGCCCGTTGGATGCCTCCGGCGCCAGGGTCTTGGCACCACGTGGTACCCCTGTCCGCTGGCGCTGACCCATCATCGCTTCGTGGCGTTGCGTCGCACCATACCGCATTGCGCCGGGTCGGGCGGAGGCTTCGGAACCGACCAGCGAGCCTCGGGTGGGCGGAGCCGTGTCGACCTGCCTTGCGCCGGAGCGGAGAGACGGGCCTGCTCACCCCGGATAGGCTGCGGCTGTCACATCGATCGCGGTGATCGACTGCCGCAGTGATACCGGTGACTGCCACCGCAGTTGCCGACGCACTGCGGCCACCGCCTGCTAACGGCCTGCGGCGAGTCAGCCCTCCTTCGGGTGACCCACCATCAGGGCCGCCGCCGCCACTGCCGCCGCTAGGACCGCGATTTCCGACGGCCGTCGCTCGTTCGCGCGCGCGCTGATCCGGCTGTCCGCGGCTTGAGACGGCGATCGCGGCCTAGCCCTTCCTGGTCGTCGCTTCCCAATTGCCCGGTTCCAAGACGCAGTCTCGGCACGCGTGACACCGCAGACTCAGCACCACCCGTCGCTTCGAGGGCTCGAACGGCAGCCATTCCGGGTGTCCTTTCCTTTCTTTGCCTGCTTGCCGGCCGTGTCCGGTGTTCCCCCCCATCAGTCGCCGTCCCGCGCGAATATCACGCGGCAGCCACGTGGTTCCGATCAGACCACGTGTTGATTCGGCATACGCCGAAAACCCGGCGGACGTCCGTTGTCGGAGTGACCGCGCGGCCACGTGCCTTGTTGGCCGGTTTCTCCCCGTGAAGTCGGGCCTGCTCCAGGGTTCCCCGCCGACTGCCGCTCCGATTGCCGCTTTCATGGGTCCGGCGATTACATGTGGTTACACGTCGTCCCGATCCCCCCCAAGATACCCCGCTTTCGAGCACCCGTCTGCACGGCGCCGCCGCCACTGACTGACGTCTCTGCCGCGCCGACCGCGGCCGCCGCCGTCGCTACCACGGCCCTTCGCCGGTCTGCTACGCCGCGCTGTCGTTTCCTCACGCCGGCGAGTCCAGCGCCGTCGATCGCCGCATTCGGTCGCTTCGCGTCGTCATGCCCAACGCCGCCCATGCACCGCCGCATGCCGGCCATGGTCACCATCCGGGTCGCGCCGCGGGGCACGGCCACCCGGCGGCGTTCCATGCGAACCATGGCCATCTAAGCGCGCTTCCCCGCAACGCCAGTAGCAGCAGCCGCCACCTGAGCAGCGCTCAGGCTGGCACCTCGACCTTTTCGGCTGCTGATCCTGCTGCAGCGCCGGCTGCCTCTGCGGCTGTGCCATCGGATCCCGCGGAGGCATGCCGCTTCAACCACGACGCCACGCTTGAGCAGGACCATGGCGTCAGCGCTGATGCTGGCCCTGGTCCTAGTGGCGAGGGTCGCGCATCTTACTACCCACACCCGAGCCGAACCCCGGCGTCCGCCGTCTCGTCATCACCGCCACCACCACCATCAGCTTCTGGACATCCCTACCCAGGGCCGCTGCCGCCCGCCGCCGCGACTTCGGCGTCCGCGATGCCGACGACCGACGGCGGCAGCGGCAGCAGCAGCAGCAACAACAGCGCGGGCGTGCCCGCCGATGCCGCGTTCCCGGTGCCCTTGAGGAGCGCCAGCCCCCATATATACCCCACCGAGATGGATGTCCGTACGACGGCGTCGTCCTCACCGGCCCCCGGCCCGCACACAGGGGCCCGGACGGGCTCAGGCGCGGGCGCCGCGGGCGCCGGTCCCAGCCTCAGCGCGCATACCACGCCCGTCCACCCCTCGGCCTCATCATCGGCGGCCAGCAGCGCTCGCAGCAGCCGCGGCCATCGAACGCCGCATAGCCAGAGTCAAAGTCAGAGTCAGAGTCAAAGCCACCCGCAGGCCGGCCCGATGCCCTATTATCCCGAGATGCCGCCGACGCATCCGCAGCGCATGCAGCTTCATACCCCGGCGCCACCCGCGGACGCGGCCGCCTTGACTGACGCGCCGTCGGCGCCCTCCTCTGCATCGGCCTCGTCCGCTTCGATCATGCCGTTCAGCGAGCACCATGACCACCACGGCGGACCGCCGCATGACCACGACCACGACCACGACCACGACCACGACCACGACCACGACCACGACCACGACCATGATCACGACTATAGCCATGGCCGTGGTCACGGCCACAGCCATGCGCACGGCGCAAGCAGCTACGATCGCAGGGCCAACCCCGAGCCAGACAGCATGGCCGCGTCGAACGCGGACTCGGGTCCAAGCGACCATCGCCCTAGCGACAGCCGCGAGCTCTCGAGTCACTACGGCTCAAAGCTCGCTGATTTGGCGCACCATGCCGACTCGCACCGCTATGCCTTGCCAACATCCCAACCGTCCCGCCTGCCCCATCCGTATTACAGCCATGGCGCCCCGATGGCGCCGCCGCCGCATCCTCACGACACCGCTGAGACGGGCTACGCGCCGCCGCCGCCAGCTGGTGCTCAGTATGACGTGGGGCACCACGGTGGTGCTCCCATGCGTCGCCCTAGTATGCCATCCGCAGGATGGCGCCACGAGTCTGAGACGGGTCCACCGCCGTCTCAAGCGGCCACGCCGTCTGCTGCTGTCCCGCCGTCCATGGCGCATGGCGCCTACTACCATCCGAACAGCTACGAACCTTACCGCCGTGCGGGTCCGCGGCCGCCGCCGCCGCACCCGATGACTTCGCCGCATGTCTCAGCGCATGCACATTCGTATGCCCACCCGCATGCGGCGCATGCGCATCCGTCGTCCCAGCCGCCGCTGCCCTCGCCGCCCATGCACACGGCATACCTGCCGCCGCAGGGCCATGCGCCGCAAGCGGCCCATAGCCACGGTCAGGCGTATGCACAGCCGCAAGGCCCTGCCTCGCATGGCCAGGGGCCGCTGCCGTCGGGGATGCCCATGGGCAGCGCTTCCGGCGTCGGCACGTACCCGCCGGCGGCCTATGCGACGAGCCCGCCGTGCTACACGCATCGATCGCGCGGCGTGTCGGGCAGCTCCAGCGCGAGTCCCCGCGCGATGCCCTTGCATGCGACCTTCGAATCCTGGGGCGGCATGAGCGGCGCAAGCAGTGGCGGCCCCGGCAGCGGCCCCGGCAAATCCTTCGCACTGGGCGTGGTCCCGACTGGCGCCGGGTCGGGCGTCGCTGCCGGCGCGGGCCTCTATCCGGGCGCCGCTGCTGCCGAGCATCCCGGGCCGTCGGCCCCGCCTGTGACGGCGCATACGAACTCGGCTATGGGCGTGCCTACGCCCACGCATAGCACGCCTTCCCTGACCCCGGAACTGGGCTACCGCCAGCACCCGGCCCATTTCGGAGACCCGAGTCCGCCGCCGATGAGTCATGTCGGGCCGCCCCCGCCGTCGTCGATGTCGATGCCGACCACGAGCGCGTCGGCGGCGACAGCAACCATGGATGACGCCGCGAATGGCCGCCAAGGGCCGCCGCCGTCGCATCACGGCGAGACGGACAGTTACGGTCCCACCCACAGCAACCACGGCACGCCGCGAATGAGCGGGATGCACTCCGGTGGGTTGGCGGGTGCCCCGCCTCCGCCGCTATCTCATCTGCCGGCCGGCCCGCACCGCATGTCGCCCGGCGACGCGCGGTCGAAAGTCAATACCCTGCCCCCGCTGGGTATGAGCATGGGCATGGGGATGCCGATGAACATGCACATGCCCATGGGCATGAATATGAGCATAAACATGGCGATGCCGACAGAGAGCACTGCGGCCCAGGATGCCATGGAGATGGGCCGCAGCGATCCGCACGCGCCGAAGGGCCCCTCCTTCCTTCCGACCAAGCAGTTCACGCCGTTTTATTTAGACCCGGAGGGCCGCATCGAGGCCAAAGCGATCCTGTTGCCGCGCGTCGATCGCGGGTTCTTCCGTGCCTGGGACATCTGGACCTGCTACCGCCGCAACTACTTTCAAGTCTCGGTCAGCTACCGCGTCACCCCACGGCATCCGCCGGCACCGGGTAGCGAGGGCGGCGAGGGCGCTTCGGCAGCGGCGACGCCGACGCCGACCCATGGCAGCTTACCCATCTATATCAAAGGCCAGAAGGGCCAGCTGATCCGAATCAACCGATGCTTGCTCGGCGTATCGGCCCGCAGCACGTCAATTAGTCACCGAAAAGTCGAGTTGGTCCAGCATACGGCCAAACGTGACAAGGGCCCCCAGACGGCGCCAGCCCTGCTGCCGTGCTACCCGCTCCCGGACCCGCGGGACGAAATGGCCGCGCACGGGTTAGGTGGTAGCCTGGGTGGTAGCCTGGGCGGCGGCTACACGCCCTACAGCACGAGCAGCGCGGCTGCGATTGTCGGGCCGGACGGGAGTATCCGCCTCGGTCTGCCAGGCTCGGATCCGCTCCACATGGCCTGTTTCGAGCGTCTCCAGTTCAAGTCGGCCACCGCCAACAACGGCCGCCGTCGTGCGACGCAGTGCTACCACATGCTCGTGTTTACGCTCTACGGCGATGTGGCCGAGGACGATGCTGGCGACGTGGCCATCAAGCACGAGCCCGCAGGCGGTGACACGGAGACCGATGCGGGCGACGGGTCGAAATCGCGGTCCAGCACGAGCGGCAATCATGGCCAGCGCGTGCCGCAGCCGATTCCGATTGCCGAGGCCATTTCGCACCCGCTGGTGGTGCGCGGCCGCGCGCCGGGTCACTACGCCAGCCAGGGCCGTCACCTGGGCGACGGTGCGGCCGCCGGGATGAACGGCGTGCCCGGCGTCTCGGAAACCTGCTTGCTCGGGCACCTCGGCCACCCGCGCACCCACGGGCCGCCTCCCGGCATGGTCCACGGTGCCGGCGCCCACCCGAGCATGAGCTACGGCCCGCCAACGCCCGGCGGCACCCATCCGTCCCATGGCTCGGTCGGGATGGGCGCGCGGCCCATGATGCACCATGATCCCATGTATGACCCGCCCATGCACGACGCACCCATGCCGCCGGCGCCGGCGCCACCGCCAATGGGGCCGCGGTCCGGCAGCACGAGCAGCAGCTACGCGTCCATGTACCACAGCGGCGGTGCTGGGGGTCCGGCGCTGAGTCATGGATACCACGGCCATCCGCATCAGCATGGCCACCCGCCGCCGCCCGCGGGGCACTACCACACGTATCCGGTTCTCTGTGGCACACCGCCGCCGCCGCCACAGGCGGGCATGCCGCCGCCACCTCCCGCCACGTCGCATCTGCACGGGCATCCTTACCCACAGCATACGCAGCACTCCCAAGCGCCGCCACAGCAGCATGACGTTCCGATGCCGTACGCCCCGGCGTCCGTCGCACCCTCGACGCCACGCGCGCCGACGCCGCCATCGATGCGGATGGTCGCGCCGCCCTCGCACCGGCCGACGCCGACACCGACGCCGACGCACGATACGGCGACAGGCGCTGACGCGACGACAGGCACGAGCACCCCCGCGCCGTCGTGCTCGACGAGCCCGATGCTCTCGAACGCCCACCTGAGTGGCGGTCCAGCGGCCACGAACGGGCCTCCGCCGATGAAGATACCCGCGCCGATGCCAGCTCATGCTCATACTCATACTCATGCACATGCTCATCAGCAAGCTCATCCGCAAGCTCATATGCATGCGCATCCGGCGCCACCCATGCACGCCGCGCCGATGGCACCCGTGCATCCCGCACCACATGCAACCAGCATGGAGCTTGGCTACGCGCACCCCCATCCGCATGCCCCTTCGTTCGTCTCTGGACCCCCACCACCAAGCCACTTTGGCTATGGGCCGCCGCCGCCGTCGGCCTCGCATACCGCGCACCTCCACCCTGCGTACTACCCGCTGCACCCACCCGCCAGCAGCAGCATGACTCAGGCTTATCCTGCCGCGCCGCCACTGCCGCCGTCGATGCACCACCCCTCGCACCACCCGCGGTATGGGCCAGCGCCGATGCGCGACTCGGGAAGCCTGCAGCCGACCGGCCATCTGTCGGCGCCGGCATCATCTGCAGTCCCCGCCGCTGCAGCCGCCTCGCATCCTATGGCGTCATCGGGCCATCCGCCGCACGGCAGCAGTAGCAGCTACTTCCCGCCGTCACACGGTCAAGGCCACAGCCACGCTACCGTTTCGCCGTCCTCCTCGCCATCCGCGTCCCCGCTGGGCCGCACACGACCCCCTGCGCTCCCATCGATCGGCCCGTCGAGCGCGCGCGTTGCACCCGTGTCGGCGTCCGCGCCGGCTTCGCCGGCCGTGCGGCCGTCCACCGCGTCGTCCCATGACGCGAGTCGGCGGCTGCCGTCTATGCGGACAATGCTGCAGGGCCCGCCGCTTCATAGCGGCGGCGGCGCCGAGTCCTCGGATCCGGGCGCCGCGGCAACCGCGACCGCAAGCCTGAGCCCGACGCTCGGCCACCGCGGCAGCGTCAGCGGGCCGAGCGACGCTCCTTGGCCACCACCGGCGGCGTCCGTGCTGCCGAGCCCGCAGCGCGGGTCAACGGCATCCCCGATGTCGATCGATGTTGCCCCACCGCGGTCGCCGCATCCGATGACAGCCGGCGGGCCGGTGACGCCGCGCTCGGCAGGGCCTTCAGCGCCATCGGCCCGCGCGTCCGTCTCCGGAACGGATCGCGAGAGCTTCAAGGTCGAGACGGGTCCTGCCGCAACCGGGCTTCGCCGTCACCGGCCGCGGTCGCCGCTGGCGCAGGCCGGCAGCAAGCACGATCATGCGGAGCGGTATCACGCGTCGAGCGCGTATGTGGCGCCCACCATGGACGCGCCGCCGCCGGCGGGGTCGGCGCCCCCGACCGCGTCGGCACCGGCCCCGCCAGCCGCGGCGGGCGCCGATGTGCTCGCGCTGTCGCGGCGGGAGACCCCAAGCCCGCAGCCGATCGCTCGCGCGTGCTAGCTGGATGGGTCGTCCTCACCGACTCGGATATGGCGTAGCCTGGTTGAGGGGAGTATCGCCATGGCTCAGCGCTCAGCGCTCAGGGCTCTCCTATTGTGGATGCGATCCTATCATTTCTCTGGTTCTGTATGAATGTACTGCTGCATGGTTGACTGGGACTGATGTCGACGATGGCTCCGACGCGCCGTTGGGAGATCTGCTGGGGCGACGATCGAAGAGGCATGATGACGGTGCTTGCGGCTCGGGGTCACTTCCAGCGCTGTGGCGCAGCGACGTTTGGTCGGGAGGCAACCAACGCCACACGTCGGCGGTCACGCCACGTCGGGCGGCACGCTGGCGCCACCGGTCGATAGTTGCCGTCGTCATTGAGCGGAGCTTTGCTTGGGGGGTCCCTCGGGGTCGTGTGTGACGGTCCACGGACATCGGCATGGTCGCTGTGCCTGGAATCCACCCCGTGCCGCAAGACCACGTGGACGGAATTCCGACGGAACTCCGACGGAACTCCGCTCGCGAGCAATGAAAGCGGCAGCGCCCTCTTGCGACGGCCAGCGGCAGACGATACGACGAGAGCGAACGCACCGATGGGCCGATGGGAGCTACAGCGGCGGGTTCTGCTTCGCCGCCTCGACGGGCTTGCGCTGAAAGCCTCAAGTCCGATGCCCGATCGCGCGTTCGACACCCCTCTGGCCACGGCCATGACCGCCGTGCCGCTTGAATTGATTCTCTCGTGACGACCGCGACTGGCCGGCGCTCGACGCGCGCGCCTCTGCCTGAGAAGTGGACCCCGTGCCGGTCACGTGCTTGCCACGTTCCGCCGAACGTCCGAATCCCCGCGGCCGTCGCCTGTCGCTTCGGCGAGCACGTCCGGGATCCGTCGGCGCCTCCCCATTATGCTGGCTGGTCCGCCCGGCGGGGTTCGCTGGCCGCCGCCGGCATCCATGGCCCCGCCACGGTTGAATCGGCCTCCTCGGAAATGGGCGGACGCCGATGCCGCTCCGCTGCACCATTCGGGCGACGCTCCGGCAGACATGGCCATCGACACGTGTCCTGCGGTTGATGCGGATGCGGAGGCGGATGCGGCGATCGAGCGCCGGTGGACGACGGCCGAGCAACTCGCGGCCGATGTCGCGTCGGCGATCACGGCCGCTGGCGCCACGCCCGTGCAGCAGCATGCGTGGCGTCGACCCCTCGACGCCGCCGCCCATGACCCGCCGAGCGCCGTCTATCTTGCATGGCTCGCCGTCGCCTTCCAGCCCTCCACGCCGCCCGCCGCCGCCGCCGCCGCCTATGCTACGGCTGCGGCTGCCACGACCCCGGCGGCGGCGGCGGCGGCTGCTGCTGACCGGCCACGGCAGGGATGGGAGGTGCTGACGCCCGCAGAGGCGAGCGCGTACCAAGAACTCGTGGCCGAGGGTCTCGTGCCGTCGTGGCTCAGTGAACCGCTTCCCGCAGCTGCAGCGACAGACGCGGCGCCGCCGCGCCCGTCGACGGTCCCGCCCGCCGCGTCGCCCCCGGAGACCGAGGCCCCGCACGCGATGGAAAGCGACGATGTCGTGCATCGCCAGTTGGCCGTGCTCGATGAGCAGATCGATGCGGTGGACCGCGCGTGCCGCTTGCTGGAGCAGCAGCTCCGTGATGAGACCGTCTGCCGCGACCGACTGCGCCGCGCTACCACCATGGAACCCGCCGCCGAGCCCGCCGGCGCGGCCCCCGCGCCCGATTCGGCGATCGCCACGGCCGCGGACGCCGCGCCTCCCAGCGACGGCGCCACCCGTCAATGTTTGCAGTCGGCCGCGGCCGCCCTCGATCATGCACGCCGCGGCGTGGCACAGCAGTCCCGCTCGGTCGCTGCGACGGCGCTCGTGCATGCCGCCGACAGCGCGCAGCAGCGCTTTGTGGAGCTTGCGGACGCCGAAAGCCAGCTCGCCGCCGTCGTGGCCGAGGGGTACCGCCTCGTCGCGGCGCAGCTCGCTTCGCTGGATGCCACGATCGACGAGCAGCGCACCGACCCGGTTGTGGCGGCTGGCTGGGCCGAGTGGCAGCGCCTGCTCGAGGCGGTGCCCGCCAGCTACCGCCGTCTGGCCGACGCCTATGAAGCGGTCGTGGATGGCGGCCCCGCGGCCGCTCACGCGTCCCGCCCGTCGGCGCCACGGCCAACAGACCCCGCGGCGGCGTGCCGGGAGGCGATGGCGGACAGCCTCATGACGGCGCTGATGGACGTCGAGACGACGGCGCGCGCACACTGCATCAAGCAGCTGCAGCAGGCGCAGCGGGAGCTCATGCAGCACCAGGTCGCCCAGTATGCGCGGCAGCGGCTGCTGGCGCAGGCCGTCGAGGCCGAGCATGAGGTGCTCCGCCAGCACGTCCACAGCCTCACGGCCTTCTATGACGACCTCCCTCAGCCCGTCGAGACATGCGCGGCGAACCCTGATGCCGCTGACGCCGACGCGCCTTCAGATCCCGCACCGCGGCCGGCCACGCTGCTGCACCACCTGCGGACGGCGCTCTCGGACACCCGCCTCGTGGCCGACCCCGGCGACCCCGCTGATCCGCAGGCGGTGGTGCAGGCGGCGCAAGCCGCGCAGCGGAAGTGGACTGACGCGGCGGCCGCCTCGGCCTCGGCCCGCGCCGCGGCGCTCAATGCGCTGCGTGACGGCCACGCCGCCTCGCGCGCCGCGATGCGATCCCTCTATCATGGCGCGGCGACCCGCTGGCGGGTCACGCAGCCGGCGGCCTTGGCTGAGCGCGAGCGTACGCTCCGCGAGCTTGTGAGCTTGCTGCAGCCTCAAGTCCAGGAGGTGCAGCAGGGCCTTGGGTCCCCATCGGCGGCGGGCGGCGATGACCCCGCATGATTTAGGATACCACATTCTCGGAGATTTCAATTTCTGTTGTATATACCGTGACGTCCATGGAAGCCTGAAGCACCTTGAGCGCTTGTGCAGCGGCTGTGAAGGCATCGGTAGTCGACCCCTACGGCGAGAAGCCGTCAGATACAAGCGTTTTTTTATGTCGCGTGCACGTCGAAGGCGGCCAATGCCTGTTGGACCGACCTCTGGAACGCGATGTCGAATCTGGTGCACATCGACAGCGCTGATCGCGTCGAAGGGCGACTCGAAGGGTTCCTGCGTCACGGCGGAGCCCCGAGGTAGGGGTATGGCTGAGGGGGCATCCTGGCTGCGGGAAGCGGGAAACCCCTGCACGCGTAAGAAGGAAGGGGTGGACCATCCGGGGCTTCCGGGAGTCCCCGGCGCCCGTTCGCCCATCGCGCCACCATCGCAGATCGCCGGTCCGGCACGTGAGTCGCGGGCGCCACCATGACGCCGTAGCCGTCGACGCCGTCGCGATGAACAGCCGCCACCACCACCACCACCACCACTGGAGACATGTTCTGCCTCAGCGCGACCCGAGCGCGGACACCGAGCGGCGGCCTTCGATTTATGCGGCGGATCGGGCGTCCGCACCGCTGGCTTTCCCGTGGGAGCGACGCGCGGCTGCCCTGGGGGCCAGGCGTTGTGCACGCGTCCTCCTCGATCTTGGCCGACGCGACGCGCCGATTGGTCTCGCTCCGGTTGACCTCGTTGTCGACGCGCCGCAGCGGCCGCTTCGACGCCACCACCGGCCTGTCTGATCCGACTCCGACTCCGACTCCGACGCCGACCGGCCGGCCCCATCAGACGCCGACAGCCCGCGCCATGTCCGCAATCCCGGTCGTCCTCGCGTGCGCGCCGCACGCGACCGACGGCGCCGCAGTGCGTGGCGGCGATGACGCCGGCGCCGTGCTCGAGAGCGTCGAGCAGTTCGCGCCCTTCCGGCGGTGGCGGTCCCGCCTCGCGGCGACGTTCGGCGCCGACGACCGCTTCGTCGTGCACGGCATCACCGTCACAGACGTCGACCAGACGCCCGCGCGCGGCGACGGCCAGCCGGGCCGGCTGCTGTTCTGCAAAGCCACGGCGCACGTGACCTGGAAGGACAGCGGCCATGCCGTGGCTGGGATCACCTTCCTGCGGGGCCCTGCGGCGGCCGTGCTGGTGCTCGTGACCGCGTCCGACACGGCGGCAACGGTCGACGACGACGACGCGATCCGGGTCCTGCTTGTCGAGCAGCCGCGCGTGCCCATCGCCCAGACGACGATGGCCGAGCTGCCCGCCGGAATGCTCGACGAAGCGCCGGGCCGCGAGGACGATCGCGCGCAGGAGGCGCAGCTCGCGGGCGCCGCGGCCAAGGAGCTCGAGGAAGAGTGCGGGATCGTGCTGAGGGCGTCGGACCTCGTCGACTTAACCGCCCTCGCATACGGTCCCGACGGCCGCGTGCCGGGCGAGGGCGTTTATCCGTCCGCGGGCGGGTGCGACGAGTCCATCGGGCTCTATGCGGTCCACCAGACGCTGTCGGCCGCCCAGCTCGCCGAGCTCGAAAACCGCTCCTTCGGACTGCACGAGGAGGGCGAACGCATCCGCGTGCGCGCGGTGCCGCTCAAGACCCTGTACCGCGCCACGCGCGACATGAAAGCGTTGGCCGCGCTCGCGCTCTTTCGCGAGCTCCGCGCCGATGGCCGTCTGCCGATGCTGCCAGGCGGATCGCACCAATGAACCGCCGTCCATCCATCGCTCTCGACATCATTCATGCGCCGAGTTCTGAAGCCTGGTTTTCGCGCCACCTTCATCGGCGTCAGGCTCGTCATGATGCCAGAGGGGTATTGAATGGGGGCGATTTCTAACATAAAGGACGTTGAAGGCAAGTAAGAAGTAAATTGAACGGTGTGAACCTGAGTGGGATTGAACGGTTGAGAATGCGGGTGAGTGAGTGCGTCAGATCAGTGATGATGATTAAATGAGAGTAGGGGGGATGAGGATTGGAGCTGACGTGAGCCGCGCCCAAATCGACCTAGCAAGAGCCAGCAAAAAACGACGGTTTTTTTTTCTTAGTAGCGACGCACAAAGAGCTCGTAGCGCTCAGCGCCATGCATGACATCGATCTGCTTGCACTCGCCCTCCTTGACGCGAAGGAACGTATTCAGCAAGCGCGGGCCCAGGACGTCGGCGAGCAACGCATCGCCCTTCAGGTGGGTCAGCGCCATGAGCAGACTCGATGGCAGCGACTGGCAGTGAATCGCATTGCGCTGGGCCTGCGTCAGGGTGGCCGGGTCGTCCTGAAGCGGCGGCGGAAGCACCAGGCGCTGGCGTAGACCGTCCAGTCCGGCGGCGAGCACGCCTGCGAGGGCGAGATGCGGATTGGCCGTCCCATCCAGAGTCTTGACCTCGAAGTTGTTGTCGCCCGCGCGGACCGCGGCTTCCTTATTGCCGTGGCCCCAGACTGTGAAGGCGCCGCTCCACATCTGCGGCACGAGGCGCTCGTACGACACATACGACGGAGCGAGCAGCGCCGTCAGCGGCATCAGGCGGTGCAGCACGCCCGCCATAAAGTGCTGCGCCTCCTGCGAGATCACCACGTGGCCCGAATCGGAGGCGACGCCGCTGTCGACGTCGTCATCGGAGCTTGTCGACTCGCTCGCGCTCACCACCGACGTGCCCGAGCCCATCGCCATCGGGAGCATCGAGGGCGCTGGATGCGGGTCGGCATAGATGTTGCGGCCACCGCGATTCAACGAGATGTGACAGTGGTTGCTGTTGCCGGCCTCGCCCGAGAACGGTTTGGGAATAAAGGAGCACTCGAGCCCGTGGGCCTTAGCGACGTGGCGCAGCGTCGTGCGCGCACGTACCAGATCATCCAGTGCCGCGAGCGCTTCCTTGTACTTGAGCACGATCTCGTACTGGCCGGGAGCGCTTTCCTTGTGGTAGGCCTCGACCGCGATGCCCTGGGCCTCGAGCATCATGACCATGTCGTCTAGGACCTCGCTGGTGGACGGATCGAGCGCCGAATTCTCAGCATACAGCGCCTTGTCCAACGGCTCGCGGGCTCCCGTGGTGGCATTGCGCATAAACAGCGTGAACTCGAGCTCGAACCCCATGTTGAAGGTCAGATCAAACTCCTGCTTCGCGCGGGTCAGCACGCGGGCGACGAGGGCGCGGGTATCGCAGGCAAAGGGCTGGCCGTTCGGCAGATACATGAAGCAGAACACGCTTGCGTGCGACGGGTAGTAAGGCATAATGCACAGCGTGGACATGTCCGGCATCAGGATCAGGTCGCCGCTCGGCGATCCCGCGAGGACTTCGTCGCCCGTCACGGGCATCGCCGCCAGGCACTGCTGGTCGCGGATGCCCTGGGTGGAGAGCCGGTCCTCAAAGAAGCGGCGCAGCGGAATCACTTTCGTGCGGACCAGGTTGACCGTGTCGCACCACAGCACGCGGACGAATGCCACGCCAGCCTTCTTGAGGCGCGCATACTCCTCGGCGTGCGCGATTACCGGAGTCTTGCTCTTCACGGCCGCCGCACTGGTGTTCGCCAGCGCGGGACCCGTGCCGAGCACGCGGCCGTTGGCGGCGTCAATGGCATGGCCCGCCGTGGCGGGCAGCATCGGCATCCGAACCGGCGCCATGATGACGACTTGATCAAAGATCAGATATCCACGAGCTATCGGCTGTTGGAGAGAAAGCGGGGCCGAGGAAGGAAAATGGGGCGGGAGCGACGGCGCAGACTATGTACACAGGGGTAAAGGAGCAGAATGGATGGCCGAACCGGCGCCTACATCGAGCTCAGCCTCGATGTGATCGGGGAGTCGCACACGTCGCCGCCTGATCGAAAAATGAGTGGGAAGGAGGAGCGTTCTGCTTCGATGCAGCAAACGCAGGACTCGCCGTATCCGTCAGAAGTCGGAGTTTCCCGAAATCAGGGGGACAACGATCGGCAGCGATCGGCAATGTTTTTTTTCTTTTTCGGCTTGGGGGGCCGGCGTGCTAGCAAAGGCTTTTCACGGGGCCTGGGGGGTATGATGATGGCAATGACGCTTGTCCACGCGACAATGATCACGACAACAGCAACAGCAAAGAGCTGCGGAAGGCAGGGGGCGTCACGTAATGACCGAAAGCGGGAATGGAAGACTAGCGTGAGAAGAAAGCAAGAATATGGAGGCTAGCGAACCAAAAAGAAAAAGGAAAGAAGCACTCGAGCAACCCCCAGTGCAAGGAAGCGGCAGGCGTGGCAGGAGACGGTCAGCCAAAAGAAAAGATGGGGAATGCAAAGACAAAGAGGTCACGCCCGCGTGGGACTGAGACGTGTCATGGAATAGCGGCGCACGTGATGAGTCCAATGGTCGTGACGCGTTTTGGTGACCACAACGGCTAGCAAGCAATCGGAAAAGGCAATCAGCAATCCAATTGCGATTGGCCGAGCACGTCAAACGCTGTCGACGACAGAAAAGGGGTCGGTACCAGCAATCCACGACACGAGCAATCACGTCAAGAGGTGGTTAAATCGCGGACCTGGTCGTGATCAAGGATATCGATACGATATGAGGATACCCCCATCGACCATGACATGCCGCAAACAAAGCGTCGATTCAGCGGAAAGACCCGCCTTCAACGACCAGCGGCGACGGGCGGCGGCGCGGCGGCGCCTGCGTTGACATGGGCCAGGCCGCCTCCGGCCTCTATATAGGGGCCCCGGCGCTCCTCCATCATGCATCTTGCAGCCATGACAACGAGCAACGCGGGCGGCGCGCCTCGCAGCATCGATGTCCATGATGACCGCGGCGCGTTCGCCGCCTCCCATTCTCGAAATAAAAACGCCTTCCCTGGCCCGAAATCGCCTCGCGAGCCAGGGCGCTGTGTCCTCGGCATGGGACATTCGTAGCCATTGTCGCCACAGCGGCGGCGGCGACGGCGGCGATCGCGTGATCTGCACCCGCTCGCCGCACCTCGGCACCTCGGCACCTCGGCATGCATGTTCGTCCGAATTATCAATTTCCAGAAAGGCCGTGTGAATTTGTGGTTCAGAGATCACCGTCTCCATCTCCATCCTCGCCACTATCGTCGTCTGCGCCGCATCATCCGGAATGTGGGTTTGTTCCTCCAGCCGAGAAGCCTATATATAGCGACGGCCGGCTCTCGAGCCGGCTGGAAGCCGGACGGCCTAATTTGGCAGACTCCTCACACCTGCGAAAGGCTGTCGAGCCCTGCAAAGGCGCCATATCCAGGATCCTGCTTGGGCTCCCGAACGGCGACGGCACGGAATATTTTAGAGGAAAAGATTCCAATTTTCGGAACCGGCCCGGCGGTGAGGACACGATGACCTGATCAGGGCTATGGTGAAACAGGAAGCCACGCCAACGGACGATGCGTTGAATGGCCCGTGGCTTGTTTTGGCGTGATGCGATGCCGTTGTCCGGTGCTGACGTACGGGGCTCATGTCGGCCTTTCGATTCCAGCACGGAGACGGCATTTTCTTGCCCTAGCCTCGTCGCCATCCATCGTTTTCCGCTTCTCAACTCCGCTCTTCCAATCCTGTCTTCTGCACGCGTCTGGGCAGCGTGGCTTTTTCCCCTCGGCTTCCCAATTTCTTTCAGACTTTGTCGACGCGCACGATGTCCGGCGCTGTTTTCAAGATCACCGGCCAGGTGATGAACTACGACTGGGGCAAACTCGGGGACCAGTCCGTCGTAGCGCAGTATGCGTGGAGGGACCGTCAGCAAGCGATCGACAGCGATCAGCCGTATGCCGAGTACTGGATGGGCACGCATCCCACCGCGCCGTCGCACGTGGTCTCCCACCACGCCGACGCCGCGGCCGGCGGCGCGCCGGCCGCGGAGCTGCTGCGCTCGCGTCTCACGCGCGACAACCTAGGTGACGCCGTGCATGCCAAGTATGCCGGCGATCTGCCCTTCCTCTTCAAGGTGCTCTCGATCCGCAAGGCGCTGTCCATCCAGGCCCACCCGGACCGCGCGCTGGCGCAGAAGCTGCACCGTGAACGCCCGAATGTCTACAAGGACCCGAACCACAAACCCGAAATGGCGGTAGCGGTCACCGCATTCGAGGGCTTCATGGGCTTCCGCCCGGTCGCCGAGATTGTCGCCTTCCTCGCCTCGCACGCGCCGTTCGCGGCGGTCGTGGGCGTCTCGGCGGCTGCGGCGTTCCAACGCGCCGTCGCCGAGGCGCACGGAGATCCCTCGCAGATCAAGCCCGCGCTCCGTGCCCTCTTTACAGCGCTGATGGTCGCGCCCGAAGACCACGTCCACGCCTGCGTCCGCGACCTCGTGGCCCTTGCGTCCGCCCGCGTCGCCTCGTCGGCGTCATCTGAGTCGGCGGCGGCGGCATCGTCATCAGACTCATCACCGGAAGCAGCGGTGGATACGCTCGTGATCAGGTTGAACAGCCAATTCCCGGGGGACGTGGGCGTGTTCTGCTCGTTCCTGCTCAACCTGGTTCGGTTGGGCCCCGGCGAGGCCGTCTTCCTCGCGGCCAACGAGCCGCACGCGTACCTGTCCGGCGACATTGTCGAGTGCATGGCGGCCAGCGACAACGTCGTCCGCAGCGGCCTCACCCCCAAATACAAGGACGTCGACACCCTGACGTCGATGCTGACCTACAACTACGGCTCAGCCGAGAGCAACAAGACGCAGGGGGTTCCCTGGAAGCAGACGCGCTTTTCAGTGCTCTACGATCCTCCGATCGAAGAGTTCTCGGTCGTGCTGACGCGCATGCCGGCGGGCGCCGAGGACGAAACCCATCCGGGCATTGATGGTCCGAGTGTGCTGGTCGTCACCGCGGGATGTGGCAGCTTGACGTGGGACGAGGGCGCGCAGCAAGCCGCGTTGCACCCTGGGGCTGTCTTCTATGTCGGGGCCGGCGATGCCGTGACATTGAAAAATATGGACAGGACCGATCTGGTCATCTACCGGGCTCTTTGCGTCGTTGAATGAGGCGCTCCTAGTTTCTTAATCGTTTTATTGGGCATCGCGGTGAACAAACCAGCGCCGAGAGGCTGGCTGAAAAGCAAGGGCACTTGGCACCGGTCTGGTGCGCTTCGCCTTTCTCGTCTGGCGATACTTGGAGGTTTCTGAGCTGCGGGCCCACCCGGTCGTGCCGGTGGCCCAGAGGTGCGCCCATGTTGTCACGGTCGACACCCGCGTCGATGGCCTGCTGAAGGAAATCGAGCGCGTGGCCTGCAATGGGAAGACCTTTAGGGCCCTCAAGGCCGCGCCAGAGCGGTAAACGGCCACCCTGGCGTTCTGCAAGCTGGAAGGCAAGAACCGCACGATGCAGCTCGTGGTCGCTGCGGTGGTGGTCGCCTCTGGCGCGGTTTCTCCCAAGTTGACCCCGAGGAGCAAGGACGAGATCGCCGTCCCGAGGTGTGCGCCCAGCGGTTCCGTACCGATGCGGAACGGCCTCCCCGGGGGGGCCCCCTGCGGGGCACCAGTGAGGGGATGGTGTGCGTGGTGGTGGGTCGGGGAGGGCGGAGCCTATCGATTCTTCAAGGAAGCGACCACCAGCCAAGAGGTCCCAGCCGCGTTATCGGCTCCAGGGGGCGAAGCATGATGGCAGATGTGCCACGAGAGATGAGAAGCGACGGGCCCGTGGACGATGCCGCAGCACGTGGTGGGTATCACCACGTGCGCCATTGATGGAAGGGCGCCGCCGCGCACCGCCGCCGTCGACGTGCGTTCGCCGGTCTGCGAGCTCTGCGTGCTGGTCCGCGTTGCTCGGCTGGACTATTCACGCGCCCGCACACACCGAGATCAAACCCGCTTGACACGGAGATCTCGCTCGTTGCTCTCGTCTCGGCCTTTTGCCTGAAGCTTGCTGCTTTGACGATACCCCTGGCAAACGATACCCCCGAGACGACGAGCCGACGCGTCGCGCCACTCCTATGCTGGGCGGGCTCGCCGCCAACCGTGTCCACAGCGGCGCGACCACGCCGGCGCCCGCTGGCAAGCGCCATGCGGCAGATCCGCCGGCGCTCCGGCCAAGTGCCTCCGCCTCGTCCTCGTCCACCTCGTCCTTCTTTGCGGCCGTCATTAACAGCCATGATCCCGAGCATGACCTCGCCGTCACGACGGCACCGTCCACCGTCATGACGACAGCATCGTCCCCAACCGCCGCTCCCGCTCCCGCGACCGCTATACCAGCGCCGCGGCCACGCGCTGTGGAACGGACGGCGATGCGCGTGGCGCTACGGATCCGCCCACCCGACCCGCACGCGTGCCTCCCGGCGAACGGCGCCCGGTGCGTCATTACTCCGTGGATGGAGGCGCCCGCGTCGTCGTCGTCGCCATCGGACCCGCCGCGCCCGCGGCACGTCCGGCTCGAGGGCGGCCAGATCGTGCCCGTGGACTATGTGTTCAACGGTGCCGCGGCGTCGCAGGCCGACGTCTACGAGGCCGCCGACCCCATCGTCCAGCGGTTCTGCGACGGGCACAACGCGACGCTGCTCGCGTACGGCCAGACCGGGTCTGGCAAGACGTATACGATGGGCACCCACCTCGAGACCTACCGCATGGCGCAGCTCGTCCGCGACGAGGCCGCCGACGCGTATGGCCTAATCCCGCGCGCTGTCCAGGCCATTCTCGCGCGCATGGATGGCGCCATGCGCGACCGGCCGGGCTATCGCTTCCGCATGACGGCGCGCTTTCTCGAGCTCTACAACGAGGATCTCGTGGATCTGCTCGCGCTTCGGCCCGATGCCCACACCTGCACCGCGAGTGGCGCAGCGGCCCTCTCGCCCTCCTCGCGGCCGCGGCTCTCCGTCCGGGAGGACGCGGCCAAAAACATATTGGTGCAAGGCTGCCGCACTGTCACGATCGCGGCCCTCGAAGATATCATTGAGGTGCTGGTCACGGGCCTGACGGACCGCCAGACCTCCCGCACGGACATGAACGAGAGCTCCTCTCGCTCTCACGCGATCCTCACGCTGGAGCTCACCCAGTGGACGCCGCTGCAGGGTCAAGCGAGCCGGGCGGCGCCGGGAGGCGGAGCCGAGGCCGTCGTCACGAGCAAACTCCACTTTGTGGATCTGGCCGGCAGCGAGCGGCTGAAGCGCACCGGCGCGACCGGCGACCGCCAGCGCGAAGGCATCGCCATCAATGGCGGCCTCCTGGCCCTCAGCAACGTCATCTCGGCTCTCGCCCAAGCCTCGGCGGCGGCGGCAGCCGCCTCGGGGACCGACCGGTCCGGCGTTCCGTCGGCCACGCATATCCCGTACCGCCGCTCCAAGCTGACCCGCGTGCTGCAGGACAGTCTGGGTGGCGACAGTCACGCGCTGCTGCTCGCATGCGTGTCGCCTGCTGCCGCAGATCTGCCCGAGACGCGGAACACGCTGGCGTTCGCGTGTCGCGGCCGCCGTATCGTGCGACAGGATGCCGCGCCGTCCTCCCACGCGGCGGCCGCCGCGCTCCTCCTGCGCGCCGACCGGCGCCACCGCGCCCAGCGCTCCGAGGAGGTCGAGGCCCTGCGTGCCCACGTTGTCCATCTCCAGCGCCGGCTGCAGCAGCTCGCCCACAGCGCCTCCGAGCCCGCGAGCGTCGCGGCGGCCGCCGGCGTCGAGGCGGCGGCTTCCATGGCCGACGCCGGCGTCGAAGCGGCGGGATCAGGCGTTCAACGGGCGGCCGAGGCGGTCGGATCGCGCATTCAGCGGGCCGCCAAAGCCGTTGGCGCTGAGGCCATTGGCGCCGTAGCCGCCGGCGCCGTGGCGGACACGATGGTGGCCGCGGCCGCCGAGGGGCTCGAGAAAGTGCGCGGCTCGCAAATCCCCGTGGCGATGCCGCGACGTTCGCCGCTTCCGGCACCCTCGGCGAATGCGTCACGGCCGGACTCCCCGACGTCCCCGAGCTCACACGCACGCTCGCGTCGTCTTGTCGTGGCCGCGGCCCTCGCCGCCACGCCGCTCATCGCGATGGCGATGCATCGCTCCTCGTCCTCCTCGTCCTCCTCGTCATCGTCTTCATCATCGTCCTCGTCCTCCTCATCTGCATCATCGCCGTCCTCGTCGTCGTCCTCATCACCCAGAACGTCGCCGGTATCGTTGCCAACATGCCAGACAGCGCTTGATCTTGGCCTCGAGCCGACCTTCGAGTCACTTGAAGCCGCAACGGCCGCATGGTCCCTCGACGAATGCTCCTTCTCGCCCGATATCACCGCGCTGATCGGCGAACTCGAACGGATGCGGTCGGAGCGCGAGCTGCACCGTATGACGGCCGACGCGGCCGCCGAGACCGCCGCACTCGACGACCTGGACGACTTGGAGCTGAATGCCGTCCTGTTGCCCGAACCCGCGACAGCGGCCGTCAGTATGGATGATGTGATAACGTCCACTGCGGCGGAGGCAGCGGCGACGACTGTGGCCGCAGCCATGACGGCCGGCACCACGACCGTGCACGGAAGCTCGCTGCTGTCGGATATGGGCCAAGCCGCCATGTCCGGCGAAGCCTCGGAAATGCCGACATCGACGCCAACCCAGGCGCCGTCGGCCATCTCCATCGTGGTCACAGCGCCCGACGCCGTGACCAGGACTGAGACCGAGAACGCGGCCGCCACCACGACCGCGGTCTCCACCTCGCAGTATGCGCGAACCACGACCGAAGTTTCCACGACACAGTATACGCACACCGAGACCGTGCTGCACACGAGCCACGCCACGTCGCTGCAGGCCTCGTCGCACGCGGCGACGGACGCCGTGACGGCGACTTCGGACGACGCGACATCAGCCACGTGGTCGCCGCTCGCGGCGGCATCAACCGTGCTCAGCGCTGCAATGCCGGCACTCCGACGGCGACTGCCGCGCCACGACAGTCTGCGGCACGACGTCAAACGCGTCGCCTCCGACCGCATGCACCTGTCTCATTCCGCCGCCACTGCGGCCGCGGCCATTGATGCCGCCGCGTCGTCGTCTGGGATGCGGACGGCAGCCGCCACCCAGACCGACCGGCGAGCGAACGACATCGACAACGACGACAATGACGATGACGACGACGACGACGCGTTCGATGACGATGAAGTGCATCGGCTCTGCGAGGAATTACTCGATGCGCGTCGCACAGCCGAGTCCTGCCAGACGGCGCTGAAGGCTCTGCAGAGCGAGCATACGCGGATCCAGACAGCGCACGCCACCTTGCAGATGCAGTCGACTCGTTTGGAGACGGAGCATGCGTCCGAGCGGGCGGCAATGCAATCGCAGCTGGAGGCGCTGCGCGCCGAGCAGACAGCGGCGCAGTCCCAGCACATGACAGTCCAGTCGCAGCATATGGCGCTGCAATCCCAGTATCTGACGCTGCAGTCCGAGCATATGGGCTTGCAGTCGCAGCTTGCGACACTCACGTCTGAGCATACTATGCTGCAGTCTGAGTATACGGCGCTCCAGTCAGAGCATACCACCTTCAAGTCGGAGCATACCACACTAAAGACGGAGTATACAACGCTGCAGACCAAGCATACGGCTTTACTATCCGAGCATCAAACGCTGAAATCCGAGCAGGCGGTGCTGCAGTCAGAGCAAACCGCCCTGCAATCGCAGCATACGGTGCTCAGATCCGAGCACATTGCGCTCAAGTCGGAACATACGACGCTGAAAACGGAGCATACGACCCTGCAGGCCAAGCATACGACGCTGCAGTCCGAGCATACCACGCGGCAGTTCGAGCACAGCTCGCTGCAGTCGGAGCACACGACGCTGCAAGCCCAGCACCATGCTCTCGAGCAGTTCCATCGCGCCGCAGTGGTGCAGCAGACCGCGCTCGCGACCGAGGTCAAGCGGCTCAAGCAGGCGGCCCGCGAGCGCCCAGCAGCCGTCTCCGGCGTCACGCAGGCCACGCAGACGGATCCCCGCCAGACCCGCGTGGCCTGCACGGACGCCGGGACCCATGCCCTGCGCGCCCCGGCGACGCGCGAGCGCGGCACGGATACGGTCCGAGATGACGACGATCACGCCGACGGCGGCAGCGGGTCCCAGATGGCTGAGCACGCGCAGGCGCGGCTGGAGGCTGATCTGGCGGCGCGCACGGCGGCGTGGGAGCAGGCGACGCAGGCGCACCAGCGGCTCGCGCGGATGGTGCAGGCGATCGCCGAAGCGGCCCGCGTCACGGTGTCCGGGTCCATCGATGTGCCGCCCGCCGCCGAAGGCCGCGACGCGTCTCTTCGCGACACCGCCACCGAGACGAGCGAGTATACGCGAATGCCGTCGACGGAGACCCTGCGAACCGACATCGGTGACGGTGAAGTGCTGTCGCTGGCGAAGGCCGTGCATGTCGCCCTGGTCCGCTCCGCGGCGGCCACGACCACGACCACGTCCACGACCACGTCCACGACCACGGCGGCAACCACGACGACGACCGTGACGGCGACGGCGTCTTCTGCCGACGAGCTGGCCATATCGTCGTCGTCGTTCATGACGCCCGTCTCCTCGCTGCCGCCGACGCCGATGACTGACGCTGCTGGCACCGACTTCGCGGCCGAGTCGCGCTCGGGCTCCGTGCCGCGCCCGCCGCCGCGCCGATCGCCCGCCCGCATCCGTGCCTCCCACCCGCCGCGGTCCTCCGAGCTGGTCCTCGCCTCACACCACTTCGCGCCGCCGCGCTCGCACCGCCACGATTCGCAGCACGCGCACGTGCACACGCACTCGCGCGCGGCGCCGCGGGAGGGCGACACGGCCGAGCTGCAGGAGCTGCGCAGCGACGCGCGCCTGCTCGCGCGATACCTGCGGGACGTCCTCGACGAGCGCAAGACGCTGCAGCGGCAGGTCGCCGAGCTGCGGATCGCTGTACGGTCGTCATCGGGCGGCGGCGGCGGCGGCGGCGGCGGCGGCGGCCCCCCGCCGGGAACGCTGCGCCCGCCGTTACGCGGCGGCGGCGCGGCCTCCATCGGGCACGCCTCGCGGACGTCTCTGACCGCCCAGGCGCTCCAACAGGCCACGCAGGCGGCCGCCGCCGCTGACGCCGCCGGCGCCCTGGCGCCGTCGTCGGCGATGCTGGCGCTGTCCGCCCCGCCGCCGCCGCCGCCGCCGGCGCTGTCGACCGCGTCCATGGCGTCATCGCCGGCGCGGCCGGGGGCTGGCACGAGCTCGCCGCGCGACGGCGTCGTCCCATCCTTGTTTGCGGGCCCGCTGTGGGAGATCGAGCAAGCTCTCGAGCGCCGTGCAGCGGCCGCCGCGTCGGTCCAGACGGCGTCGGCGTCGGCGTCGGCGTCGTGGGCGCCGCGGGCGCTGCCGCCTGTGCCGGATGTGGCGTCGTCGTTGTCGACTCCGTCGCGCGCGCTGCCGCTCGATGTGGACGCGCTGGAGACGGAGCGCGAGCGTGAGCTGTGGCGGAAGACGCAGCTGCAGACGACGGCGCTGACGACCCTGCGCCACCGCATCGAGCAGGGCGAGCAGCAGCGGCAGCGGGAGGCGACCGCGTGGCAGCAGCGGGTCGCCACGCTCGCGCTGCAGGTCGAGACGCTCACCCACCAGAACGAAGCGCTGGCCGCGCGTCAGTCCTCGGAAGCGTCCGCCATGGCCAAGTCCGTCCGCAAGCGGAACGGCCGCTTCCACCTCCTGTAAGGAACCGGTCGAGACATCGCAGCCGCGAACAACTTCGCCAACTCCGACCCACTCCGATCGCCTGATGATGATCGCCCTGATGTGTACGATGATGGTAACGGGTTCCGTTGTGGGTTTTCTGGCGAGATCGGATCCTCCGATGGGTGTTGCTCGTTCTTCAACTTGGGGGGTGATCGTTCCCCGTCGTGGTTTCGGATGAGGCCGCGGATCTCTAGCCACCGGTCGGAGCGGCGTCTGAAAAGTGACAACATTGGACGGCGTTGGGGCCAGGGAAGGCCTGACCTTTCCCCCACCATTTCACCCTCCACCGCCCCCCGACAGGTCGCCGCGGCGCGTGATGGACTGCAGCTGCAGCGCCTCGTACGGCGTCGTGGAGCGTCGTCGGGCGTCGTCGGGCGTTGTCGGGCATCGTCGGGTATGGCCCATCCGCTTCGAAGCGCTCGCCGCTTCCCTCCATCCCCTTGTGGTGCTCACGCTCACCGCAGTCGGTGCGGTATGCGTGGCGCTGCCGACGGCCACGCGGCCAGGGGAGACCGTGGCCCGGCACCGCCGGCTTCGCCCCCTCCGCCGCGTCGACACCCCCATACCTCCAGCACGCCTCACTCGTGCGGATCGCCACGGCCGCGCGGCATAAGAAGACGGAGATCTCGGGCGGGAAGGGCCATTGGCTCGGCCAAACGAGGAGTCCCCGATCGTCCTGGCCAAGGAACACTTCAGCCGCACATCATCGGGAATCGACGACGCCGTCGCCCACACTGCCCATCGCTTTTACTTTGGCTGGCTCGCCGCTCGCCGCTCGCCGATCGCTCACGCCACCTCGGATCCGGGTGCTCCAGCGATCGTTGTCTGTTCGTATCACGTGGCAGGCCGCCCCTCGGCAGGCCTCACTCGCAGCATGGCCACCGCCTCGAGCGCCGCGCTTCCCCAGACGGCGGCCGCCTCCGTGGCCCCGGCCTCGCCGTCGGGCTCGCCCCCGATGGCGGAGACGACCACGGCCTCGCCGCGGGCCGCCGGCGGCCCATCGGTGCACATCACCGTGACCGGCCCCCCGGCCGCGGGAGCCGATGCCGCCCCTGACCCGTACCAGGCGCTCGGGCGCTACCGCCGTCCCACGACCCGGCCCGTCGGCCCCGCTCCAGGCATGGGCATGCCGCCCAAACCCCTGATGCACTTCGACTCGGCGCTCGGCGACCTCGGCGACCTGGCCCTCGCGCAGGACGAGGCGTCCTCGACGACGACGACGACCACGGCTGCTGCTGCCGCTGCCGATGCCGATGCCGCTCCCACTGCCGCTCCCACGACGGCGTCGTCCCCGGCGACCGCCACGCACCCCCATCCGCGGTGGAGCACGGCGTGCGGCCTCGCCGCGATCCACGAGGGTCACGTGCTGGGAGGCGCGTCGGAGTCCGCGGCGGGGGTCGAGGCCCCCGCCGCGCATCCGCCAGCGGCCGCGCCGCACGGGCCCGCTTCCTCCCCCCAGACGGCCGCCGAAGCGGTGGTGTCGGCCGCCGCCGCCTCGCCCACCGGCAGCCGGCCGTCCACCGGCGCGCCGCCGACGCCGACGCTCTGGCGGATGGGTCCGCAGGCCGCGTGGCCGCTCGACCCGGTCGTCGCGGACACGATCG
Organism: Caulochytrium protostelioides; assembly: GCA_003615045.1. Classification (NCBI taxonomy): domain Eukaryota; kingdom Fungi; phylum Chytridiomycota; class Caulochytriomycetes; order Caulochytriales; family Caulochytriaceae; genus Caulochytrium; species Caulochytrium protostelioides. The sequence continues at coordinate 7,604 of ML014292.1, read as the reverse complement.
CCCGCCTGTCGCCGCGGACCTGGAGCGGCGCGTCGAGCCGGTCGGCGCTCGGGAACGCGCTGGGCAGCCCGCCGTGGGCCGTCTCGCCGCGGCTGGGCGCCTCCGCCACGTCGCCGGCCGCCGGCTCGGCCGTGCCGCCGGGCGTGACGGGCAGCGAGGACGGGGTCGAGGCCGAGGCCGAGGCCGAGGCCGCCGAAGCCGCCGAGGCCGAAACGGCGCTCTGGGAGCACGTCGCGAGCACGTTTATGGTCGCGCCGCCCGCGTAGAGGCCTGCGTCGAGGCCTGCGTCGAGGCCCGCGTCGACGTCGTCGGCGGGCCCGCGACGCGCCCGTGGGCAGGCCAGGCATCGCGTCCGGTGATGACTGATCCTTTTGTATATACCAGCTTCAGCAGCCCACCGCATGACGGCGAACCGGCCCGAGTGCGCTTTGTCGTCAAGACGGCAGACCGCAGGCCCCACGCCGGGGGGGATGCGAGCGCGTGGAGGCGCCGAGCGAGTTCACGAGCGACGAGGACGAGGACGATGGCGTGGATCCACTGGGATTCCCTGCTCGCGGGGTGGCGTCTGGACACGGGTGAGGGGGACGGACGTGTGCGTCTGGGGGCAGGCACCGTCACGTGGATGACCCGCGATTATCCCTGCGGAGGCGCGACGCGACGCTCGACGGAAGGATACCTCTCGGAGCCGATCGGAGGGGGTCGCGGAAGCGCCGAGCCCGTGACGTCATGGCTCGTTTGAGCTGGGCGTGGAGGGGTGGCGGGCCGGACACGCGCCGCGCCGATCGCTGACGGCGAGGGCCAGTCGTGTCCCGTGGGGACCGAGGATCCGAGGACCACGCGGCGTCGATGTCTCATCCGGCCGCCGAGCGCCTGCGTCGTCGCGGGCGGGTCCGGGCCCGACCGGTCCAAGAAAAATCAAAAAAAAAAAAAAGCTTCGGAAGCACACACACGGGTCGGCCGGTCGGGTCGAGTCGGGTCGAGTCGAGTCGGGTCGGTTCGGGTCGAGTCGAGTGACGTCGGCCCTGATGGCGTCGGTCCCAATGACGCATCCGCGCCGGACGCCATCGCCCCTCCCGAGCCCTCCATCGGGCCAACGAGCCCATCGGACGGTCGTACAACCCCATCCTTCGCAGCACGATCGATCGTCCTGCGGACACACGCGTCGGGCCCGGCCGTCCCCGATCCCGACGGCAGCCTGCGGATCAGCCACCATGACTCAACCGGCGCCACGCGACGCTCACCGCGCCGTCCACCTGCGCGACCCACCCGCCCGCTCGGCGCCTACGTCATCGACGGTGTCACGCACGCGCCTTTCAGTGGCGGACAGGCCGGTCGCCCATGACTCACCTCATCCCCGCCGTCACGGCCACGGACGTGCACAGCAGGGATCGGACATCGCCGGGCTCACGTCCTCGCCCTGAATCGCCTCGTATCGCACCGCACCGCGGATGTCACTGCACACGTCGTCACGTCTGTCTTGCCCGGCCGGCACGGCCGCCGAACCACCTCGTCACACCTGCTGCTGTCGCGAACGCGTCTCTGTCAAGAGAGTGTCTCGCCGCGTCTCACCTGGTGACGGCAGGCCATGCTGACCACTCACGTCATCCCGTCGCCACCCGCGAGAATTGGGGGAATCACCTTCCGGTCTGAGGCTTCCATGCGAGAGTCCGCCACCAAATCCTGTCGTCCTGACCCTTGTCGCTAGGATCTGAACCTCATACCACTATCCGTGAAACCCATCTCGCTTCCCTCGTCATTGACTTTCTGCAAGCGACGTCTGTCTGCCACGTATCGACGCATCACACTCGTGGACTAAAGCTCGCGATCCGCACACCTCGTGTTGATAGGAGCGGGAATACAGCGCTTCTCGACGGCTGCGTTGGCTCTCGCCTGGGTCCTGCTCACGTTCCCGCCCGCTGCAGCGCTGTGTGTTAGAGAGGCGCTCGTTTGCACCCGTGCGACCATCTTCGCCGCTGGCGCTGGCGCTACCGCCCCCAATTCTGTTAACTTTCGTTTGCTGCTGGATCGTCTTTAGCCGCCATCAACAAACGCTCTGCCGTCGTCATTACTTTTTCCTCATTTCGAATCGAAGTGAAACGAAACGAAGCGAAACGTTGGCGCGCCACACCGCGTTAGCTGGTTTGTTTGTTTGTCCGTCTTTCCCCCCTTTTTCGGCGCGCCCGGCCTCCGACTTTTCCGCTTTCGGATCGTGTGGAAGAAGGAAGGTGCCACCCGCGGCGCACGGGGCGAAGGCTTCCGGATCATCATCAAGCCGAACGTCATACCCCTTGATCCGAACACGACGACGGCTTCATCCGACGCACTATCGAAGTTCGCTGAGGACGGCTTCACGCAATCAGTAGCACGGATCGCTCGCCCGTCACGCCTACAACGTCACATGGATTTAGTGTCTGAGCACGGATCCCTGACATTGTCCGCGTACTCGAGCATCGCAAGTGTAACTTGACGCATCGACCACCCTTCACCCTGCGTGACACGTGGATACTTACTCGAGTCGTCGGGCGTGCTGGCACGCTACTCCTGCTTTGCACTCGCCTGTTAACGCTGTGTTTGATACCATTTCAGCTTCTTGCTAATTCCCACGGACCTGTTCATTTCACAGCGACCACGCGGACCATCGACAAATTGCCACTGTGTGTCCGCGACTTTTTGTTTGGCATCTGCCCAAGTCGGACTGCGAGAACTCAGACTGTGCTCTACCGTGGAGGTGCTTGCGTCTCTCTTTCACTCGTCGAGATCACTTGGTGCTGACCAGGCTCCCCACTTAGCCTCCATGAGGCTAATCGTCGACGCGATCTGAGAACTGGCGCGCTCGTTGGTTTATTTATGCGTGCGTGGGCATGCTCGCATGTTCGCGCACCGATCGATAACGCACGCGCTGATTTCGAACGCACAAAGCTGCCAATCTCCGTCATCTCTGATCACCAGTTGACCTCTTTTTCGTCTTTCTGTGTCTGCACTCGTGCGGTCCTGCGGCTCATACGGGCAGTCGCTGTCTTGCTGATAGGCTCGCGCCTTCCAATCAGGTTTCGTACGACTTTGCGGGTACCCCCCCTTTCCGTTTCCGTGCAGCCGGGTGATGTGGAAAGACAGGGAAAACAAGGCAAACGAGAAACGCCTACAAAACAGAGCCCCGTCGGACATCGCTTCCCGGTCTTTTCAGTCTTTCCTAATCCCCTTGATCACACCGAGTCAGGCTGGTTACAATGCTTCAGATTCACGCCAATCCGGATCGGCAGCAGCTGCTGTCCGGCGTTCCTGGCGCCACCACCGTGAAGCTCTCAGGGTGGTTGCGGATAGTCAACACTTCGAGTCGACCCAAGACCTACACCAAGATCATCCTGGAGTTGCGCGGCCAGGCTTCCACCGAGTTGAATCCAGGCTCGGTGATGACCACGTCCAAGATCTATCTCGGCCCACGCCCGCCATATTACTGTACTCAGGAACTCGTTGCGACGCGCCATTCATTACTGGAGCACTCTGATCCGCTCGTCTTGGCGCCGCATGGGCGGTGTGACTTTGATTTCGACTACATTCTACCGCCCGAAATTGATCCGACTGTACTAGTGATCGGCAATGATCGACTCAATGGCGTCGTTCGCTACTACTTGCAGGCCGAAGGGGCCATCACCGACATGTCAGTGCCCAACATCCCCATGTCCCAGCGCCGTGTCGCGACTGAGCAGCTTCGTCTCGATATTGCGATTCACCGCATTCCGCAAGAGCTCAAACCCATGGTCACGCTCCGCGAGCTGTATAACTTGTGGAGCGGGGCGCCTCAGTGGGCTGATGCCGTGCGACTGCCTTTGATGCCTATCCGCCCGACCGATGCCGACTCGGACCCCTCCGGACGTCCACGTTTGACTTCGTCGAGTGACGGTTCGGGAATCCAGCCTGTTTCCGACGCGGACGCCTTGGTGGCATCGCCCGAGACGCAGGTAGCCATCGCCCCGTCGACGTCGCCACGGCGTCTCGCCGCCGCTCGCAACATGACGCCTTCATCTCAAGACGATGATGCCGGCCGTCCGCGTCGTGCCAGCACCCTTTCCGCGGGCCGTTTTGGGAGCGACGCGACTTTGTCTCCGTTGTCGGCAGACCTGTCTTCGTCACAAACACCTGCCGCTGGCGGACGCAGCACCTCGCTTCGCCGCCGGTCGTCGCTTTACCAATTCGCATCCAACCGTCTGCGGCCGCGCCGCCGTAGCGCGGCTACGTCGCTTGATCACAACACCAACACGATCAACGAGATCCTCCCTGAGCGGGTAGAAACGATGGAGAGCGAGACGTCTTCTGCGACGCCTACGGGTCCCGGAACGCCAAGCGAGTCCAGTAGCCCGAGTGGTCGTGGGTTCCGCTCCATTCGGGCTGCCTCGTCGCTGCTGCACGTTCCATACCGCGTGGGTCGTACCATTGTCGAGTCCCTGCTCAGCCCGACCATGTCAGGCGCTGTGGCTGGTACGAGCACGGGTGCACCCAGTGGTCCCAGCTCAAACAGTGGGTCAGCCATAACACCACACGCGCATGGATCTCGTACGACAAGCGCCTTTGTGGATGCTTCTGCCACAGGGGCCTCGAGCACACCGTCGGCAAATGCTGGCTCCACTGAACCAACGCGGCCTGCTTCGCGTGAGATTCACGATATCGTCTACGACCCCATGACTGTGAACCCATACCATCGGTTTGACGCCATCGGTATCGTTAGCCCCACGGCGCCGGTGGCCGGCGCTGATGCCAGTGCTAGTGCCGCCTCATCGTCCACTTTACTAGGTAATGCCACCGGCCAAACGGCGGCTGACGCCCGCGAACTGCATGAAGCGGACCTCCAAATTGACCCTATCAAGGCCTTGTTGCGGCTAGACCCTCCAACCCTGTTGGAGATCCCTACCCATGCATGCGGCCATCTGCGAACCAAAGATGCATCGACATCAGCGCCGGCTGATCTTCAGGACACGGTGCTGCGCATCAATGAGCAAGGCGGGATGCCTATCTCGTTTCAAGTGATGCTCGACCGAACGGTCTTGATGACGGGCTATCCCTTGCGTCTCGCCTACTCCTTTGTGGCGCGCGTCCCGGCCCCGCTTGGGGCCATGGGATCAGCACGGTCTGATGGCATATCGCGTGAATATGAGGTGATGGCACGTGCCGCTGCCGCGACGGGACTTACTTTGCCGAAGCGCTTGCGTCCGAAGCGCTTTGTTGTACGTCTTATTGAGACTCGTACCCTTGAATTTGCTTCGCCGCCGAACTCGACAGACCCGCATGTCGGGGTCTACAACACCAGCGAGACGTCTAAAGTGACGCTCTTCAAGCATATCCGCCGGGCGGATCACCCGAACGCCTTTAACGATCTGGTAAATGAGACGATCTTGCTGCCGAGCCTTTCAGAAGCCATGAGCAACCCGTCTGGTTCTTATGGCCACGTGATTCAGCATCCTCGTCCCCTCATCACGATCAGCCATCACCTCGAGTTTTCTTTAGTTTTGCGACGGGGCCCGCCATTGGTCCACACGGTTCCGGTTCAGTTGCTGGCCATCACCCACACGACCGTGGACATGCTGTGTAGTCTTCGCGATTCCAGTGATGCGGAACCTCTCCCTCGCTTTGAGGATGCGGTGAACGCGCCACCCGTCGCGTTCCCACCAGGCGCTAGCTTAGGATTGGATGTTCCACCACCGCCGTTCCCCTCTTCCGACAGCGAGTCATCGCTTGGCCCTTCGCTGCGCCCTCGTCGACCCCTCCTCAGCCCTACCCTGTCACATCCAATGGGATCCCTGCCACCCAGCCCCTTCCACCGTCCCGTTCGTGGTATCCTAGATCAGGTCGGTCGTTTGCTACCGACACCGGCCAGTCCCCCACCGGCCTTCGAAGCACGGGGTGCCGTGGCCATCGACTACTTTGCGCAAGCCGATACGCTGGCGAATCGTCATCTTCCGGATCGTGCGCGGCGAAGCACGAGTACCACCAGTCTGGCTTCCAGCATGCAGATACCGATCCTGGCACCTCCGTCACCGCTGCGGCCATCGACCACCAGCTCTGAGCGTCGCCCCCTCGCGACTCTTCTGCTTTCCGCCATGTCGTCGGCTGCCAATGCCGCATCGCGGCCCACGGCCGGATCGATGGGCGATGGGGGATCCTCCGTCACAGTGCCCCCGGCAGCCGTGACGCGGACAGCGGACACGTCGCCTGCCCGGTCCAGCAGCACGGGCACCACGTTGTCGCCGTGGTCACGGGCGACTGCCGTGACCGCTGCCACATCGTCGTCGTCTTCCCCGACGCCCTCCATGTCGGTACTCTGCCGCCCGCCGTCCGCACAGCGCGTAAGTTACACGCACCCGCATCAGCCTATGCTACCGCCGATGGCACCGGGCTCGTCGGATCTGTGTGGCGAGACCCGCCGGTCCACGATGATGGGGACGTCGGGAGGCCGTGGTGTGCGTCGTCCCGCGACGGCCCCCGCCCTGCCGTTGCATCTGACCGCTGCACCAGCAGGCTGACGGGCTGTATAGTCTGACCTGTGACGTTTACGTGCGTATATTTTATGTATCTTTTTTTTTTCATTTGTTGTTGGGTTGGTCGATGCCTAGGCCTGGCAGGCAGCTTGAATGAGCACTGCATCATGGGGAATAACCCGGCGGAACCAGCATTTTCTACATGGCGAAGTGGTCCGGCGGCCACGCCGTTAGCTGGAAGCTGACCCGGATACAATATGATGTGGAAACCGGTGTCACCGCAGCTTATAGGAGGACAGAGACGTGGTAGCGCAAACTCAAGGAGCCCCTGCAGCGGCTGTCAGAGGTCAGCACCGAAGGCACGGTCCTCGCAGCGCAACACGCCTTCTTGGTGGTGTGAGTAGAGCCGTACGATTTGTTTTGAATCGAATATGAGAAGCCGCGCTGGGCGCTCCGGCGCCTGTACCGAGGCGCAGCGCGCTTATCAAATTTCCTGAACCGCGTAGCCGACGGGGCGGCCATGGAGGGCAAGCCTTGATCTTTGCTCACGGTGCATCCCACTTTTCCCCAAGGAGCAGGGGCGAACTCTCCGTTCAGACGTCCTGGATGAACAGGGAATGCAAAGGGTAACAGTCGCTCTGCGACTTTCCCAACCATCCGGGTCGACATGTTCCGGACGATCCAGCTACTCGCAGACAGTATGCTCGTGTATAAACGCCCTCCCTTGAGACGACATGATGCGCACGTCATGCCCTCCATGGTGCCCCTAGGACTTCCCACTGAGGCAGAAGGGCATTTAGTTTATCTCCGGATGAGCTTCCCGACCACGGACTGCAGTGGAGCTTGCCCGGGTAGCGGCACAGCGCCTCCAGTCTGACGAGTAAGGCCAGATAGCGCCGAATGTTCGACGCGGCATCGATATCGCTGAGGTGCATAATTTACAAACTTGCCGTTGATAGAATTACACCACAGCAAATGAACCACGATCCTCTGGTGCCGGCGTTGAGCGAGTTTCAAGACCTCACAGTAATTGGGTAAGTGGATCTCGCACCTGGACACGGAGTGTCAGGCAGGCAAAACAGCAGCGGTGAAGTCCCTACGTCATTTAAGTGTTTGCAGAAGGCACGCCATACC
>ML014291.1:0-36893 GCA_003615045.1 Caulochytrium protostelioides | reverse complement strand
CCGACAAAGCCGAGCTTGGTCGCGACCGACTGCGCCTCCTTCGTCGTCAAGCCCGTCTCCAGGCTGATGGGGTGCGTCACAATCGCCTCGGGGCTTTCCTTGGCGACGGTCTCAATGTCCATGCCGCCCTGGCTCGACGCGATAATGCACGGACCGCCTGAGGCGCGGTCCATGATAATGGCGAAGTAGTATTCCTTGCGGACGTACTTGCGCTCAGCCACATACACGGCGTTGCAGATGCGGCCTGCGGCGCCCGTCTGCTTCGTGACGAGCTTGTTGCCTAGCATCTTGGCCGCGTAAATGCCAACCTCCTCGGGGCTGCCCAGGATTTTGACGCCACCCTGCAGGTTCGAACCCGTGAAGTGGCCCTTGCCACGACCGCCGGCAAGCACCTGCGCCTTCAGCACGGTATCCTCGGTCTTCATAGCCGCCGCAGCGGCCTCGGCCTCGACGGGCGACGTCGCGACCTGGCCGGCGGGCACGGGCACGCCATACTCGCGCAGCAAGCCCATCGACAGGTGCTCGTGAATCGACAGCGTGCGACGCTGTTGCGACTGCTGCACGGCGGCGCAGCGGACCGCCGCCGCGGCGTGCTGGCGGCCGAGGCGCGTCGCGAAGTGAGAGGCGCGAAGCATACTGTGGAAGGGACGACGGGGTGGGCGGGTAAATAGAGGGGAAGGGCAGAGGGTGGCGAGCGGCACGGTCGTGAGGGGGGAGAAGCGGCATACACACGGAGGGGAAGTGACAGGTACTCAAAGTACACGCTGGTGCTAAAGCTTCCGGGCTTCCGTTGGGACGGCGGAAGCTGTCGTGTTACCATTGACAGGTATGAAGTGCTTTTTTTTTGTCGATATCCGCGGTCGGAGCGATCGGATAGGGTTCCCGTCGTAGTGATGGTCGCGTGATCCGCTGGCCCTAGCCGACGGTGCATCGCGACTTTCGGTGGCCGACGGCCAACGCCACATCGAGCTCTGCCGTCGAAGAATCGTTGGGCCCCGTAGGTGGCCACCGCCATGCACGTCCGCCCCGCACGCCGCCAGTAGGGTGCGGGTCCCCGGTGCGGGTCCGCCGCAGGGGGGAAGTGGCATTGCCCAGCGCACTCCACCACGAAGGCTGCCGCCGTTCGAGGCCCCGCGTAGTATGAAACAGCGATCGGCCGACCCGCCTTCATGGCCGTGCCGCCTCACCGAGCGGTGATGTCGCCTCCACTCATCGATTCCCGGGTGCTATGGGGCCTGTGGACCTAGCGGCAGACCAGTGAGGCCCGGGACCCAGGTCTCTGAACCATCCCTGACCGTTCCTGGCCGTCCCTGACCGTCCCTGACCGTCCTTGAAGCCGGAGTCCCTGCTGGTCACTGCCGCCAGCGATCAACCGGTCCGCGCCGTGACGCCTGATGCCTCCTTGTGATAAGACCGTCTTGATCTAAACGTCGCGACACGTCATACTTGATACCCAAATCTGAATACCCGGTGCCTGATATTCCGAAAGCGACGTCACGCCACACCTGCCAAATCCTTGCTATCGAGTATCCCACCGATTTCGCTGATACCGGCTGACGAAACCGCCGCCATCGCGGCCTCCGGCGAACCGCAGCGGCGTCCTCATACATACCCGTGGGCGCCATGGCGCCCTACGATCCGGTCGTGGAAAGCGTCACGTGCGCTCGGGATCCGCGATCGAGCGCGAACGACAGCGGGACGCCTTGGTACCACCGCCTCGAGCTGCACCGCATGCGCATGCGCGGCACGTCGCACCCGTTCCACCGCCGCGCGTCCGCAGCTTGTCCGGATGCCGACGTTGACGTCGTCGCTGCTGACAGCCACGGCAGAATAGACGGGCCAACCGACGAAGGGCCGCGATCCATGCGCCTGACCCCCGTCGTGCTCGCCCAGCCGGCGCCTGCGGCCGCGCCAGCCTCGGCACCTATAACCGGACCTCAACCCGGTTCAGGAGCACTACCGGTGTCCGTGCCCGTCATGACGACCACGCGGCCGAGTCAAGGGCCCCGCCGGGCCGAGACCGCGCCGTCGGCCGGTCGAGGTGCTCTTTCACTGCTCCCCTTGCCTCTCAACAATGAGCCGGGACCCTGCACGGCCGCGGCAATGAGCCATGGCGAGGCCTCGCAGTGGTTGACGACACCTCCCGAATTAGTCAACAGCGGTGGTGGTGGCGGCGGCGGCGGCGTCTCGTCGGAAGACGAACTGTATACGATGCCATATCTGGCGTCCGCATCGGCCGCCGTCGCGGCGGCCGTGACATCGCCGTCGCTGCGGTCGCTCGCCGACGTCGAAGTCGCCCAGATTCCAGCACTGCTTGCTGAGGGAATGGTGATGACGAAGATCCCCAACAAACCGAGCTCGAAGCCGCAGGATCGACGGATTCGCGTGGACCCGCAACTCCAGATTATCTCGTGGGAGACACCCAAACGGCACAAGGAGCGTCGCATCGACTTCCATGCACTGCGGGAGATCCGGCTCGGGCAGAATACGCGCGCGTTCGAGCTCCACGGTGCCCGTGACCCGGCGCGCGAGGCCCGCTGCTTCAGTCTGATCTACGTGGACCGTGGCAAGTATAAAATGCTTAATTTGTGCGCGCAGTCAGCACTGCAGTCGTCGCTGTGGGTCTCGGGACTCCATATGCTCGTGGGCCAAACGCAGATCAGCGACTCGCAGAATCCGATGGCGCTGCCCAAAAACATTGTCGCGTGGATTCATAAGTGCTGGCACGAGGTTCGCGTGGCGGCGGGCGGTGGCAGCAGCGCGTCAGGCAACAGCGGTAACAGTGGCGGGGCCACGGGTAGTTCGTCGAGTTTGCTACACCTCGCGCTGCCACGGCTGCTGCGCACGCCGTCCGAGCAGCACATGTTGACGCTCGATCAGGCCGGCATCGTGATGCGGAAACTGTCGCTGTGCCTCTCGCAAAAAGAGCTCAAATCGACATTCAAGCAAGCGCGTCTTTGCAACGACGGTCAAATGATCACGCTTGATGCGTTCGAGCGGCTCTACCGGATGCTACGATTTCGCCCGGAAGTTAACTATCTGTTCTCGCTGTGCTGCAGCGAAGATCCCTACCGCATGACGCTGGCCGACTTTCGCCGGTTCTGGATCGACGTGCAGCGCAATGCGGACGACGCGACCCTGATTCTCAAAGTCTGGAACAAGTACAAAACAGGCGACCTCCTGGGTGAGCAAGGCTACATGGACTCGGATCATTTTTCGGCGTTCCTCATCTCGGCCAACAACGCTGTCGCGCAGAAGGCTCGCGTCCGCCGCGTCTGGCAGGACATGACAAAACCGTTGTCCCGCTACTACATCTCTACAAGCCACAACACCTATCTCCTGGGCGATCAAATCACTGGGCCTTCTTCGCCGGAAGCCTATATCCGCGCACTGCAGCAAGGTTGTCGCTGCGTCGAGCTCGACTGCTGGGAGGGCCCGAGCGGGCTGCCGCTGATCTACCACGGCCGGACCCTTACCGGCCGCATCTCGTTCACCGAGACGATCGAGGCTATTGCGCGGTACGCTTTCGTAGCGAGCCCTTATCCCGTTATCCTGTCGCTCGAGCTCCACTGCTCCGAAGAGCAGCAGACCCGTATGGCCGAGGTGCTCTGCCGCACCTTCGGCGAACAGCTCTACACGGGCCATGGACGGCACTATGCTCATGCCCACGACCTGCCCTCGCCAGAAGCGCTCAAGGGGCGTATACTCCTCAAAGCGAAGGTGCTCCGCGACCACGTAATGAGCCCACATTCGACCAACACGACGCCGACGCCGACCATGACCCCGGTTGGGTCCTATGAGCTGACCGAGGCGCATCGCCATTTGGCGTTGAACCCCGAGGACCAGGTGTTCGCGTCGCTCTCCCGGCTCGATAGCGCGGCGTCGGTTCCCCAGGCCGCGGCCGCGGCCACGGGACGGCCTGGGTCGGCCACGCCAGGCTCGACGCGAAGTCTGCCTGCCTTGGCGGGGCCATGCGCGATGAGTATGACCGCCAGTGCGGCATCGAATGCCACCGAGCGTGCCACCCGCGCGACCACGCCCATCGCTTTGCCACCGGGGCCCCTTCTTCCGCCGCCGTCGCTTCTGCCACTGCCGCTTGGCCATACCGCCGCAACCGTTGTGCCGTCGCTCGCGCCTGTCCCGTTCCGCGTCAGCACCAAAGCGCAAAAAAACCTGGTCAAGAGCCAGCGTTTACTCGAGCTGGTGGCGCTGCCGTCTGCCAAGTTCATCGGCCTTGAGGCCGAGACGCTCCCCGTCGTGTCGTTGAGTGAAAAGAAGGCTGCCAGTTACTTTTCCATCGCGGCGCCCGCGGCAACTCTTGGCCTTGCCGCCGACGGCGTCGCCACGCTGCCGTCCACGACGGCGCACTCCAATACCCTCGTGCGGGTGTATCCCGACCGCCTGCGCCTTAACTCGTCCAACATGGATCCCGTAGCCTACTGGGCGCACGGGATTCAGCTCGTCGCCCTTAACCGCCAGACGCGCGACCGTGGTCTGCAGCTCGAGCAAGCCTTCTTTGAAAGCAACGGCGGCTGTGGCTATGTCCTACGCCCGCCGCTCGACATCGTGCCGCCAGTTCAGACGCTGTCAATTCGGATTATCTCGGGCCAGCACCTCGCCTCGGCCAAGGATGTCGGGTCGCGCGCTACCATCCACGTCGCCGTCGAAATCGAAGTTATTGGCCCGCGGCTGGGCCTTCCTTCACGAACCGCCTCGATGCGACCATGCCATGCGTCGCGTGAAACCCTCATCATGCCGCTGCCCGCAGACGTGGTTTCCCCTGCGGCACTTTCGCACACGAGATCGAGCCAACTCTCCGCCGCCATGACGGCGGTGGCGGGGGCATCATCCAGCTTTCATCCATGGCCAGTCCCGTCGTTCGCCTTCCGTCCGCCGCACGATTTGTCACCCGTCACGTCGCAGAGCCGCAAAACCACGGGCACCGCGTCGCTCTCCAGCGACCGGGATGCCGCATGCCCCGTCGAGCTTGTGCCCAGCAACAGTCTCCCACAGGCGCGGCACCCGGTGGACACGTTCCGGGCGCGCTCGCCGGCCGTCGAAAGCAACGGCCTCAATGCCGCCTGGGATACTGCGTTCAGCTTCCCTGTACAGCGGGCCGAACTGACGCTGCTCCGTATTGTGGTCCACGAGATGGACAAGCTCGATTCTAAGACGGTGCTGGGCGAATCGTCCGTCTGCGTGGCCAATCTGGCGCAAGGGTATCGTCATGTGCCCCTACGCGACAGTACGGGTGACCTCATGCGCTTTTCGACCCTCTTTCTGCACATTCACTTGGATCCGGCGCCTCGGGATTAGTGTGACACCGCAATAACCGAGTCGGCCGTACCGCGAACGATTTCGATCTCGCAGAAAGGCGCGCTTCAACGTATACAAACGTATACAAACTTTCTGTATATTTTTTGGCATACGCACACTGCATCCTGAAAAACTACGGGACTGGGTTATGCAGAGTGAGAAAGCGTCGCGTGAAAGAGCTGCGACCACGTGTCGCAGGCCCTCGTGTCTTTGAACCGGATGTGGAGCTGCACGCCGTTCGTGAGGCCCAAATGCAGACAATGGCCCTCCTGGCTCGATGACCCGGCGGCCAGCCGCGCGCCCCGCAGCAGATACTCCCCGACGAGCTCGGCGCCCACGGCTTCGGGATCCGCCGCATCCTCCCCTCCATCTGGAGTCAGAGACTCCCCCGACGACCCCACCGCTGATGGCGCGGCAGACGAAGTATACTCGCGCAGAAATCCTTGGGACGGAAACACTTTGAGAATGGCCGAACGCCACGGTGGACTACCCTCCGTGCCCTCGAGAGGGCAGGTCGACGGCCTGACTTCGGACCGCGGAAACGGGATCGGGGGGTCCGAGGATGCCAAGGCTTGCGAGGACGACGCCAGCGGCCGTGGGCCGAGCAGCGCAGGCCGCGGGACGGGCGAGGGCGACAGCTTGAAAGCCGCGGCGGGCACTACGCTCGAGCTGCTGGCATGAAGGGTCTCATGCGATTGAGCTGCTGTCGCAGTAGTGTCGCCGGTGGACCACGTGGCCGGCCGGGGGCCGGCCACATGAGGCGGTCGATCGATCTCGCCGCTGCCACTCGGGCGGAGGGTGGTCGCACTGCTGACAGCGCTCGTTGGATGTTCAGCATCATCACTCCGACAGTTGTCATGCATGCTGCGACTGTGGGTGACGCTGGGGCGACGTAATGGGTCGAACGTGCGGGTCAGCTGGACGAGGCTGCGCCATCGGTCGTCTTCGGCGAGATGCGGCTCCCAAAATGCTTGCAGCGTAACAACCAACCAGCACGGCGCCGGACTGGACATCGCCGGCTCTCGCCATGGCGCGCCGTTAGCGTGAGGTCGCACAGCGGCTGGCTGGGCGCAGAGGGCCGTGGCGTCGCGGCCGTACCGCAGCCCATAGGCAGCGCAGACATAGTCGAGCAGTGCAGCGTGGGTCATCCATCCGCGCTCGTCCGACCAAACGTCGAGGACATGGAGTAGCCGTGCTTGATGACCGCCGACGCGAGGGAGCGAGGCGGATGCCGCCGGAGGACTCACGGTCTGCAGCTGCGCGGACCAGGCCGCGAGGCTATCGAGGAGCTCACTCATCGCCCTCACGAAGGGCAGCATCAGCATCTCCTGGGTGGTTGACGCCGAAACCTGAGCCGGCCTTCGGTTGCCGATATAGCTGAGCGCGCGGTCGTCCATGGGTTCCGCCAGCCAGGGAATGAGGGTGGACAAGACCGCCGAGACGCGGCCTAGCAGCATGGCTTGATGAGGCGCCACGACAGAAGCAGCGTCGATGGCACCGCCGCGAGCACCGTGCAGCGCGAGCAAGATCGCAAGATTGCTGATGCACTGTAAATGTGGCAGCACGGCGAGCAACGTTGGCGTGCGGTCGCCATCAGGGCTGCCGTCATGCATCGCCGGGGGGTCGTAACTACCACCGGAGCCGCCGGTGAGCCAACGCTGGACATGGTTGGTCAGCGATTCACAAGCCTCGATGAGCGTCGCACAGACGTCAGTGGCCGCGACGCCAGCGGCATGGCCAGGGTCCGCATCTGACGGCACGTCGCCAATCATCGCATTCGGCGCCGGCGGGCCTTCGTTATGTCCCGATCTCGCGGAGGCGATCGGGTACAGCCCGCCGAGCGAAAGATGGCCGCTGCGCGCGAGCGCGGCCCAGTACGTCTGACGCGACACGGCCTCGTGTAGCGCGCTCAGGGCGCGCGCGTGTGCCGTCGACAGGGCCATGGCCGGGCAGATCAAACACGCATCACGATCAACGGCCGTCGGGGATTGCGAAAGATGCCATCGACGGATTCACTACAACGAACGCGCCCGAACACGGATGAGAGCGCGATTTGATCCGATCCAGATGCATCAAATGTATATGCATTTTTAGGGGAGTCGGGAGTCGCCGCAGCGATATCATTCCGAACGATCGGCACGACGGGTGTGGCGGTCGTCAGAAGACTGAGTGGTGTATGAGGTGGCGGTGGCGGCGCGCATGCGATCGGGGGGACGGAGCGACCCGCCGCGATCACACGCCGACGTTGTGCGCGGACCCCCTTACCGTCCGGCTCAGGCAAAGCGGTCGGAGATCCCACCCGCACTCTGAAGAGTGCAAGAGCTCATCGTCTCCACATCAACGAACACCCGAGTCAAACAGCCGTGCCAGCAGAAAACGCATCATCACGGAACATGAATCATCATCGTGCCGCATAGCTTCCAGGTTCAGAGAATGCTTTGGGAAGCTTGACATTGTGTATAAACAGGATAAAAAAGGGGGAGAAGGGACCAAAGCAAACAACTAGTGGGCACGGGTATACGTGTTGTTGCGGACGTAGTCAACGCGGTCGCAGTAGTTGGTGGTGTTCTCGGCGACCTCATAGCCGGAGCGGATCCAAGCGCCCATGCCGCCCTTCAGGGAGTACACGTTCGTGTAGCCCATGCGGCGCAGGCTCTCAGCGGCGAGCAGTGAGCGAACACCGCCTGCGCAGTACAGCACCACCAAATCATCCAGCTCGGGGACGACGGCCTCAATGTCCCGCTCAAGGCAGCCACGGCCCAAGTAGATGGCGCCGGGGATGTGCTCCTCGTTCCACTCGTAGGTCTCGCGGACATCGATCAAGGTGATCTGGGGCGCGACGCGGTGCGGCACGTGGGCTAGCAGGTCGTGCAGCTCCGCCGTCGTCTTCTCAGGGACCGTGGTGCGGACCTTGTCCACGTACTCGCTGAACAGCGATGCCGACGCGCGCGACTGGATATGGAATGGAAATGTGCAGAAAAGGCAGTGACAGAAAAAGATATGTGTGAGAGGATCCCGTATCTTGGTGGCTCTAGAAAGAGGGCTGCATTGGCCATGCGTCTTATGGGATCGGCCCATTCAAGTCATGTACAGCACGATGGGCGCTGGGGAAAGGGCCCATCAGACCATATCAGTCACGACGTCAAGACATCGTGCAAATATGCGCGCGTCCTTGATCGAGAAGGCTATCCTCACTGAGAAACCGGGTCCGTCTGCAGCACATGAAACGACCTCGACAAGCTGGTTGGCAGCAGCAGGTCGGCGTACCACGAGACCGTTCAGCGGCAGCGTCGCTCACTTCCACTGCAACCATGCGATAGGACCGGCCTCGCGACCATCGTAACCCAGGATAGATATCTTCCAGGTATTGAGGTTCGTCTAGCAGGCGGCGGCGGGACAAAGGCACGAGGTATCGAGGCCCCATCGGCGACTTACCGACTGGAAGCCGCGCGTCAGCGTCGGGCGGGCCGCAGCCTGCACGCGGAGCAAGGGGGCGGCCGTAGCGGAGCGCAGCACAGCGCGAGCAGATCGAAGAGCGAACATGACGGCGGACGAGTGGGACGGAAAGCGGCGGGAGCGCGGGGAAACGGGGCGGGAGCAGGAGCCGTCAGCGATTTTCAGCAAAGAAGCTCGAGCGCGATGCGCAGTGACCAGGAGCGTCCAGCAGAAGCGGCCCGTGGGTGCGGCGGCAGACGGCGGAGCAGAGCGGATAAGTCGACGCGACCGTCTCGGTGGTCGTCGGTAGGCCGGTTTCGGCGTAGGTATAGTCGGCAGGCGGCGGCGGGGCCTCGCTCCTGCTTGTCCTCCTCCCAGAGGCTGCCACCTGACGACTCGCCGCCGCTAGGTCATGGTGGCGCTCGACGCCATGCAACGTCGGACTCGGCGGCATGGCGTGGCGTGGCGTGCGGTGTCATGGTCTATCGCGACGGCGACACCCCCACCTCCACGGGATCCCGGCAATCAGGTGGGGCGGGAGGCTGGGCCGCCGGCGGATCCATGGCGGGCGGCCCTTCGAACTGAGCATGCATTGCATGCAGTGCGTCATGCTATCGCATTGCGCGTGGTTTTATAATGCTATAAGACATCCCCGGCAACGAATGGTTCTCCATGGGGATCGGCCGCGTCGTGGCTCGCGGCGCCGGCGGCGCCCTGCCCGCCCGCCATGGCCGTCCCGGAACCGGACCCTGTCGCGCTCGAACCGACAAAAGACGGCATCTCGCCCTTCGCTGCCGTCTTGCGCGGTGCGCGGTAGGTGAATCCGGCAAACGCGAGTCGCTTGCGCATCTCCAGCACCGCCGTGTTCTCCTCCGCCTCGCCGGGCGCCTTCGCCGCGGCAGCCGGAGCGCTAGGCGTCGCGGCCGCTCCCGAGATCGGCGACGCGGGCGTCGTGCCGGCCGCGAGGAGGTCGGCAAAGTGCGGCGGAAGTGTGTCAGGCGACAGGTCGTCGAACCAGCGGGTGTCGACGTCGCTCTCGAGCTCGGGACGGAAGGGCGGACGGGATGCCGCCAGCGCGTCCCAGCAGATGTTCTCGAACCAGGGGTGCCGCTTGATCTCGTCGGCGCTGCCGTTGCCGACGGCGGGGACGGTGATGCCGTTGGGCGCGGCGGTGTCCGCGCCGGCAGCGCCGCGACCGAGTCGGTCCAGCTTGTCGCAACACAGCCGCGACATCAAGTCGCAGGCGACGTCCGAGACCGCCGGGTCCGCGGGGAAACGCAATGTCTGGCGCCAGTTGATGATCTTGAGCTTCGTATGGTACCGGTTCTTGGAACAGAACGGCGGGAAACCAAACAGCATCTCGAAGAGAATCACGCCGAGCGACCACCAGTCGCACCCGCGATCGTAGCCGCTGCCGAGCAGCACTTCCGGGGCGATGTAGTTGTTAGTCCCGACGACCGAATATGCCAGACGACGTCGGTTCTTGTCACGCCAGTGCAGGATCTTTTCGTGCTCCGGGGCTTGGAGGTAGTCGGCCGTTGGGTCCGCAGCGCCGTGGACATCGAGCGCATCGTCACCAGGGGCGCCCTCCATATGCGCGTTGCGCGCGGTGATGCGGCGCAGGTGCTCGTAGTAGTTGCTGTCGTGGGCCCAGCTCAAGTTGGTGGCGAGGCCAAAGTCGGACAGCATGAGGTGGCCCTGGTTGTCGAAGAGAAAGTTGTCCGGCTTGATGTCGCGATGGATAATGCCCAGGTTATGGGCCTCCTCAATCGCAAGCACCATCTCCGCCGTATAAAACTTGGCAAACTCTTCCTCAAAGATATTCTTCTTAATCAGCAACCCGAGCAAGTCGCCGCCGCCCATGTACTCCATCACAAAGTAGAGGTGGTCGAGGTCCTGGAAGGCATAGACCAGCTGCACGATCCAGTGCGCCGTTTCAGCCGCCTGGCTCAGCAGATCGCGTTCGGCCCGCACATGGCTCTCTTGGTTCCGGCGCAGCATATCGGCCTTGCGCAGCGTTTTCATGGCAAAGACTTCGCCGCTGCTACGCTCGCGAACGAGCCGCACAAGTCCGAAGGCGCCGTGGCCGATCACGCGGAGCATCTCGAACCCATCCAGACTAACCTTGTCGCGCTGCCGCCGCATATGCGCCGACTCATGGTGGAGCCACTCGCGCCGGATTTGGTTCTTTTCCTCGGCGCCTAGGTCGAGGGCAGCGAGCTCGCGTTCGAACGCGTTCTGGCGCTGCTGTCGGCCCTGGTGCCGGTGCTTCGACACTTTGTCAAAGTAGCTTTCGAAATAAACTTTGGCCGCGACACTACGCTCGACGGTCGCGATACTGACTTTGCCGTTGCTCTGCAGAGACGGGCTCGCCGGCGTCTTGTGGTCGCTCTCGTCACCCTCAACGACGCTGCCGTCCTTGATTTTGTGCTGCTCGTTCCGTGAAATCAACGGCTGCATAAATGCTTTGAACGAGCGGAGTTTGTCGGGATCTCCCGTCGCCGTGCCGCCCGCCGCCGTGCCGCCCGCCGCACCACCGTACGTGTAAGCCGTGCTTATCTTGTCCTGGGAGACCGAGGCCGAGCGGCCCCGGCTCGTAGACAGGCGGGCCACGCTCGGGTGGCTGGGCGCGCCATCGGCTAGCGTTAGGCTTGCGAGCGTGCTGTTGATCTGCGTGAGGACCGCGGTGGCAGTCTTGGCGTCCGCAGCATGGAAGCGATGATCGAAGTTCGCCGGTGCCGAGATCGTGATTTCTTTGCTGATCCGGCGCTTCACGAGCCGCTGCTGTGCGGATGGTTCCATCGCGAAAGGCGGTAAGCTGAGAGGGGAACGGGAGACGGGCCGTGACCCGGTGGGGCAGGCGCTCGGGGCAGACGCGACAGCAGTCTATCGCGTGATGGTCAACGGCGATTAATCTCCCGTGACGACAGTCCAAAATCATACGGGTTGTCGCAGCACCGTAGTCTTCTCTATCGTGCTGCTTCGTGCCACGGCGTCAGGAGAGTAATCACAGCCGGAGGCCCTCGGCGGCAAGCGAGATGGAACCGAACAAGCAAGGCCGACGAGCTGTCAGAGGGCTTCAAGGGCTTATACAAGATGTGGTCGCAATTGGAAGAGGGTGGCGGGCGTCTCGCTACAACCCTATAAGCGGTGATGCGGGGTCGGAAAGTAAGAACGGGAGGTATGCTCGCCCCATGCCAAGGTATGAGGAAGAGCACTCGCCGGGCACAAGCTTGAGCAGACAAGATGTCCTCCGGTATGCTATCTTGACTCCATCTCATGATCGTGCCCAGCCGAGCCTGCTTGCCGATACATGCATGCATTGATCAAGCGGCTGCGCGAAGGCGCCTGGTCTACCATGCTTCGTCACCCCGTCTCCCCAGCAATAACAGCACGACCGTCAGCGGGGACCGTCCTCCTTATCAAGTGCTATCGGCCACGGCTGTCGGGTGACCCTGAAGCACTCCTCCCCTCAATTGAATGGGTCTCTTAAGCCGTGTTTGCTGCAGATCATTCTTCACTTTGTTGATGTCCGGTGCCCCGCCTCATCTGACTCCGACGGTGAAGACCGGCATGGGGTGGATCGGCGGAACCCGGGTCGAAGACCGAGCCGAACGTGGCGCAGCGCCGTGAGCCGTGTGGAGGACACCTGTCGCCCCGCGGCCCGTCCTCGGTCATTCCCGGATGCTCTCACCGCTCTGCCTCGTTCTCCCCGCGCTGGCCGCCACCTGACCGCGATCGGGGCGATCCTTCGGCCGCGGTCACAGCGTCGCACAATGAGCGGTGCCTGTTCGCTCGCGTCCGGTGTCCGGTGTCCATGCGCCGCGTTGGATTGCGGCCCGCCAGAGCCGCAGCAACAGCCGGCCCTCTACACGGCACTGGCGGAACCGCGGGGCGATCAGGCGGCAATTTTCATCGTTTGCAATGGTGGCGGCGGCCCCTCGCTGGCACAACAGTCTACAATCCTGCGGCTTCCGCATGGATCGCACCATGGTCACGCTTCTCTGCGGGTGCATCAGTGACACATAGCCCATGATCCGTCCCAGGACTTCCGCAGGCCGCAACAGCAACGCGAGCAAGCGACCCAGCGAAGCGGGTCCGCTACTCGTGGCGTGACAAGGACTGTATCACCACCGTGATACAGCACGTTGCTTCGCACCTCCTTCGCGGCGATGCGACTGCCGGGGTCTCGTCTGCGACTCCTGCTTTCGGGGTGACGTGGTCCTCTGTATCCACAATTCGAGTGGCATCGTGCTCATCATGCCGTCATGTGGCGCATCACGCGCACGACCCTTCATTCATTCCATCATCCGTCGGTGTCGATAAAAAAAATGAAATTAAAAGAAAGGATCAAGTCCGTCCAAACAAAAAAGACTTTCACTCGAACTGAATGTCCTGGGTCAGGCTCTTGGAGGCCAGGAGGGCGAGCAGCTTCTCAATGACAATCGTGAGCGGACGCACCTGGCCCTTGCCCTTCGAGCCAACATCGTCGCGGTTGCGCAGGTTGACGGTCTGTGTCTCCGCCTCGTCCGAGCCGACGACCATGATGAAGTTGTAGTGAGCGATCTCGCCGTTGCGGATTTTCTTGTTGAGCGTGAGATCCGAGAGGTCGACGGTCGCGTCGATACCGGCGTCGTGGAGCTGCTGGCGCACCTGCTCGGCATACTCGAAATGCGGGGCGGCGACCGGGATGACGAGCGCCTGGAACGGCGACAGCCAGAACGGCCACTTGCCCGCATAGTTCTCGGCCAGAATCGCCATCATGCGCTCGATCGAGCCGAGGATCGCGCGGTGGATAATAATCGGGCGCGCGTACGGGTTCTCGGGCGAGTCCGTGCGGTACTGCAGCTCGAAGCGTTCCGGCAGCTGCGCGTCCAGCTGGATCGTGGCGCACTGGAACTTGCGGCGCAGCGCGTCCGACACGACGATATCGATTTTGGGGCCGTAGAAAGCGCCGTCACCCGGGTTAAGCTCCCACTTGTGGCCAAAGGCATTGAGCGCGTCGGCCAGGATCTTCTCGACGCGGTCCCACGTCTCGATCTCGCCCAAGAACTTATCAGGGCGCGTCGACAGCTTCAGGTGGAAGGTGAACCCGAAGATGCCGTAGATGTGCTGCAAGAAGTCGAGGCAGCCCTTCATCTCGCCTTCGAGCTGGGCGAGCGTGCAGAAAATGTGCGCGTCGTCCTGCTGGAAACGGCGCACGCGCGTCAGGCCGGTAAGGGCGCCTGAGGCTTCGTTGCGGTGGAGGACGCCGAAGTCGGCAAAGCGGATGGGCAGCTCACGGTACGATCGGTCGCGCTGCTTGAACATCAGGCAGTGGCCGGGGCAGTTCCCGATGATGACCGGCTTGCTGGCCTTCATGACGGCCCCATCCTTGACCTCTGTCACGCGACGCACCATGATCAGATGATCGCGATGCGGCACTGTGACGCACCACACGCGACCGTCATACGGCCCCTTCTCGACATCGCGGTGTGCGATGATTGTCGGCTCGGCCGATTGCGGCGCGTCGCTGTAGCTGACCGCCCACTCCGGGTGGTTCGCCTGGATCGGGGCACCGTTTTGGTTCGTGTGATGCGCGACGTCAGATCGCTGCGCCTGCCCGAAATTGACGGCGTAGCCTGCGTGAAGACACAGCAAGACCACCTCGTCGCGGAAGCGAGCCGACGACGTGAAGATCACGCCGCCGTTCGGGTTCGACGCATTCGACTGATCGCCATCAGCGAAGCGTAGACCGACGAGGAGGTGACGCAGCTGCTGTGCGTCGAGCGACCGAAGCGCCCACTGCCACAACCACTTGGCCGATTTGATCTCCGGCGACAACGGCTCGGGTGACTCGACCTCAGTCTTGCTGTCCTCCTCGGCACGGCCCTCGGGGCCGTCAGCCTTCGTAGCCTTCGCCTTCTCGACCACGTCCACGTTCATGTTGCACGCAAACGAGGAAGAGACGGATGCGACAGCGGCGTCTCCACCAGCAGCGGCGACAGCGGACTGCTTCACAAAGACATCGTACCATACGGGGTTCGTCAGCTGGTAGCGCAGCTGACCCGCCGCATCGTGATCGGCTTGCCGCCAGTAGTCGCCGTCGCCCAGCGACGCCCCGCGCACCAGGTTCAGGCGCGCCAGGAGCGAGTCGAGGTACGCAACGTCCTGCTTCTTCGAGGGCGTGAACACCAGGTAGCCGCGCTTGTCGAGCGAGCCGTCACCGAGCCAATAGCCGTACAGCTCGAGGAAGGCCGGTACCGTCTCATCGTTGAGGCCCAGCGAAGCGAACACCCTCGGCGCCTCAGCGACACGCGGCTCCGCACCTTGCGAGGCATGCGCCAACAGCTTGAGCTGATCGAGACCGTCCTGCGACACCAGGTTCTTGGCCTCAGTCTTGCCGTACGCCTGGTAATCCGTGCCGCGGCCGCGAGCCACGAACATTTCGTGATCGGCTGTCACCCGCAGGTCGACGTCGTTGCTGGTCGCGCCATTGTGCTTGAAGTTTACGACGTCACCGAGCTCGGCGCGGTCGATCACATCGGCGGACGTGATCGCATGGTACTCAAGCTTCTTCGTGTCCGTCGAGTAACACGCGACGAGTATCTTGCTGCCGGCCGGAGCGAGGCGCTCAACCAGCTGGTCGATCCCGATGAAGCCTTCATCAGTCAGAAGCTGATGGTCCGCCGTCATGCAGTTCATCGGCTTCAGCGCAAAGCGCTCCTTCTCAACTTCAAAGCCGAACATGTTTTCGGCGTAGTTGATGTTGTGGCCCGACACGTCCCAGAGCTTCGTGTTGTACATGTTGGGCGTAATGACCTCGCTGAAGCCGCGCTTGCGGTACTCTGATTTCTGCAGATCCATCAGCTTGTTGTAGATTTTGGTGCCGTTCGGGAAGAAGAAGCAGCTGCCCGGGGACAGTTCGTGGAAGAAGAAGAGGTCCTGCTCCGTACCGATGCGGCGGTGGTCGCGCTTTGCCGCATCCTCCATGAACTGCTGCCACTCCTTCATCATCTTGGCCTCCGGGAACGAAATGCCGTAGATGCGCTGCAGCGAGTCGTTCTCCTGGTTTCCCAAGAAATAAGACGCCGAGTTCTTGGTAACCGCAAAGGCCTTGATCTTGCCGGTGTGCGGGATGTGAGGGCCCGCGCAAAGATCGATGAGGGGACCGCAGCGATACACGGTCGTGCTCGTGCCATCGGGGATCTTGTCATTAATGATGTGCTGCTTGTACTTGTTGTGCTTGAACATCTTGAGCAGGTTCTCCTTTGACACGACAAGGCGGACAAATGGCTGCTTCTCTGCAATGGCGGCCTTAGCCAACTTCACGAGCGGCTCATGCGAGGTCTCCTCAACGTTCGCCATCTCGGGCAGCGCCATCTCGTAGAAGAAACCCTCCTCGATGGGCGGGCCGATGCACAGGTGGCAGCCGAAGTGCAACTCTGAGGCTTCGCCAAGCACGTGCGCCGACGAGTGCCAGAACACACGCTTGCCCTCGTCATCGTCGAAGTCGAGCAGAGCCAGTTTGCAGGACTGCTCGAGCGGGCGCAGCAGGTCCCACGAAACGCCGTCGACCTGGGAGATGACGACGCGCTCCGAAAGCGACTTAGAGATCGACTTGGCGATGTCCATGGGCGTTGTCTCCCACGCGGTGCCGTCCATGTCGCGCCCGTCGGGCAGGGATAACTTGATGGGCACGCGCGGCTGTGCGGCCACAAACGCATCATACTCGGCCTTCAGCTCGTCGAACATCTGCACGCGGTGATGGATGAACTCGGGCTCAGGCGACAGCTAGAGACAACATCATTGTCGTCAACATCATTAAAAAAAGGACGGGGTGAGTCAGCGCCATGGTGACTTTGAACGAAGTCGCGATGACGTGAGCGAGCCAGCCAGCCAGCCAGCCAGCCAGCCAGCTGGAAGATAACCGTTGGGACTCGCCCGTGTGGGCAGCGTTACCTTCAGCTGCATATCGCCACCCTTCTTGGCCTTCTTGGCGGCCTTGGGCGACTTGGCAGGCTTATCGGCAGGGGCCGCGCCCTCTGTGACCTTGAGGTCCTGCAGCTTGTTAGCCGCCTCGGAGATGCCGGCGTCAGCCATCGTGATGGTGCTATCAATCAGGGTCGGCTGGGGAATGGGGAATGGGGGGGTCGTAAAGCACTAGGGAAACAGACAAGCACCGGAGTCCCGCGTCGCTGGCGTATCAATGCACGGAGAAAAAGCGGGCTTTTCGTAGCGTCAAGCGAGAGGGGCATCCCTGGGCCTCCGCGTGCCCGCTCGCTTCGCGCATCCCGCGTTTCCTTTTTATCTGCACATGGTCGTGCTGCGTGGAGAAGGAATCACCCCAAAGACGTCTGTCGCGGTTCGCACCGAGCATCCGCACCCACACCCGCAGCCGCGCACCCGCTGGCTCGCCATCCAAGTGCGACGAGGCTTGCAGCAGGTCGACCGCAGCGCCGGGCCGACAACCCCTCCCTCTCCCCGAGAGAGCCGAGAGAGTCGCACAAAATGGTGGGCGCCTGACGGACCTCCGCCGCCTATCGGATGCCTGGCGTGGCGTGCAGCGCTGTCGCGAAGGGCCTTGACCAGCGGCGCCGGCCAAGGTCCTTTCAAGCACAGGCCCTCAAGGCCCACCCGAAAAAAAAGGCCGCTGATTGAGCAAACCCGGCTTCGTCGGAGGATCATGAAGACAGGATCTGGAAAGCGATCAGCGACCAGCGCGAGTTATAACGATGAAACGGTTGAACAAAAAAAAACTAAAGCGGAAACTAGACGAGCCCCAAGGCCAGAGAAAGCAATGATCAAGTCGCCAAGAAATTTCAATAGAGACGGAAATCGATCGGATTCGCGATACTCAGAAGGTGCCATCATGGGTCTGTCGCGTCCGGCGCGATGACCACGAGCCCCACCCAGGCAAGCGTTCAGGCAGGCGGCACGAGCGCCATCGCGATCAGCATGCAGACGACGCAGACGACGGCGCCGGCCGCCATCGCTGACGGCGCCAGGTCGCGGCATCGCACGAGAGGCACGACGGGCGGGGCGCGGGCGTTGCGTGCCGACCGCGATGCCGATGCGGCCGACGCCGCCGCCGTCGGCGGCGGCGGGACCGTCTTCCGCGCGTCGGCGACGGCGTCCCGCGCCGGGTCGGGTCCCACCGGCGCCTGCAGCGCGGCCTCGGCGGTGCGGAGCTTGATGGCGGCGCTGAGCGCGCGGCTGAGGTCGCGGCCGAGGGCGGTGAGCCGCGCGGCGAGGACGGCGGTGCGCGCGTGCACGCGCAGCATGATCTCCGGCGTCGCCGTCGCCGCGGCGCCGTCGTCCGCCAACGCCGCGGCCGGCGGCGCCGCCGCGAGCACGTCAGGCGTCCACGTCCACAGCGGCGGGATGCCGACGCGCGCGAGCTTCGTCGCGAGGTGGCGCAGCCCGGCCACGAGGGCGCGCGCGTCCCGCGGGAGCGGCAGGTCGTCCCCTTCGGTCGGCGTCGCCACCAGCGGCGGTGGCGGCGGCGTCGGGAGGGCCGCGGGCGACGCGGCGGGAGAGGGCGACGCGGACGCCGCGACCCCCGGCGATGGCAGCGGCGAGACAAAGGCCATGGCAGGCGTCTGCAGGCGATATGGAAAGCAGGCGGTGCCAGGATGGATCCGGTCGGTGGACCCCGCGGTAGCGGAGATGCGGGCGATCGCCCATGCTGTGGAGCGCCGCACGACAGGGGTTCCCATGTGGAGATGGTGTCGACCGCGAGGACGGTGGATGGCGATGATCGTGTATGTATACGTATATGTCCGCATATATGTCCGCATCGCTGTCGGCTGCCGCGGGATGACGGAATGGCGCGTACCCGAGAGCAGCACCGCGCCCAGGGGAGCCCTGTGCGGGGCCCTCAGTCGGCGATCCGGAGCGGCGGGACCGCACACGCCGGGGTGTTCGGGTTCGGCCAAGCCTAGCCCAGCCCAGCCCAAGAAGCGGGTCGTCGGAGAGAAGGTGGACGCCGTCGCTGCTGCGCCATCTCTGTTGGAATCCCCGCCCCACTCGAGGCGGCGTCAGTGTTCGTGGCGTCGCGGCCGCTGATAATGTGGGTATCGCTTCGGCCGCGTGTATAGCGGTGACCACTTCTCCCCTATTGATCCGGCCGACCTGCTTCAAGCGACGTCTCGTGGCCTCTCGCATCACCATCAACCAAAATAATAATAATTATAATCAAGGGGAAAGAGATCAGGCATTCGTACGGTTGTCACGTAAAGTACATGGTCTGCTTGATGGCCGGGATGACGTCGCCAAAGGTCTGGTTGCTGTTTCGCTCGGTCATGCCCGACATGACGGTGCTGGTATCGTCGATTCCGCCGATGGCGTGGCAGCTGGCGCGTGTCGCCATGATGTCCGCATAGTACACGGCGGGCACGATGCCGACGGCGCGGGTCGAGCGCGCGAACAGATAGCACTGCCGGTACGTGATGCGGTGCAGTGCCTCGCACGAGAATGCGTTCTCGTCGTACAGCACGTGGTAGTGCCCCGGACGGGAGGTTCCCTGGAGACCCGGGTGGGAGAAGAGGTAGAAGTCGAACTCAGAGGGGTGGGTGACGCCCGTGTCGATGACGGTGCCCGCAGGCACGTTGCCGCTGCGGTCGGCGTCATTGCGGTTCACCGGGAAGAATCGCGCGTGGTGCCGTTTCATAACCGTTATAAACGTGAGCTTCGTGTTCATCCAGCCCATTGCCGCCAGCGCCTTCTTCAACTGGGGGATTTCTTCGAACGCCACTTCGTCAAACTGGCCTTCGGAGACGCCGTCGCGGTAAAAGAGAATCTTGCGTGGCGGGAACCGCGGATTCATCTGCCGAAACAGGGTGAAAAGCTCGACAGCCATCTCGCCCAGATGCTGAATCATCTCGCTGCGCGCACGGGGCTGCCGGCGGTAGGTCGCACGGTACTGCGCATACTTGGCGTCGACGCTGCAAGTCAGCGCAGAAAGGGACATGCCGCCAGTGACCCCGGGCGGCGGATGAGTGACATCGGCACCCATGATCATGGTCGGTTCGTTCAGCTCGGGAAGCTCCTGCGCGAGCTTCATGGTTACATTCACGCCGAAAAGCTTGGCATTGATCTTGAGGATCAAATTGCTGACGTACGCCGGCTTGTTCGCCAGCACGTGGTGAGACAAGCAGCATTGCGTCATGAGGCCCGGCGCAATGACAGTTTCGGCCGCGGCCTTCACTTCCTTGTAGATGAATTTGTCGCGGGAGTTCAGTACGCACAGCGTGAGCTGGCAGTAGCCGAGGGGGCCGGCCTTGGTCGCAAGCGCTGCGGCTTGGCATTTCCGGAGCACTTGCTCCGCTGACATGCGGCCGGCCGGCACAATGGCCGGCTGCTGGGCAGGCACCTTTACGCCCATCGCCTCCAGCGACCTGACCAGAGTCCCGACAAAGCGTTGAACGTCACGCACATCGGTATTATCAAAGACCGCGACGGCCCAGCAGGCCAACGGCGCACTCGGGACGGCAAACTTGCTGTCCTTTCCATACTTCCACGTGCCATCGGAGGGCACGGAGCGATCACCACCAAAGGTCAGCATCGGCGCCTTCATTTGATGGGCCTGGACTTCGACCAAGCGGTCACCGAGAGAAAAGCCCCAGTCGCGGAACATCGGGTTGCGGCCGTGCAGCGCCATCCGCCCTTCTTCGATGCGACGCATGCGCTGGTCGGGCCGAACTGCGGTGACCTTGATCATGTCCGCGAGCTGCTTGTCGTTCAGCTTGCCCGTGTGGCGCTGGCCCGGCTTGACGGTCAGCAGCTCCATGGGGATGATGACGCGGCCCTTCTTGTCCATCACGGCGCATGGCAGCGTCGGGAACTCGAGGTGGATGTTGTGGCGCGTAAGGTAATAGTTGGCGATCGAGATCTTCTTACCGTCGATCTCCTGCACCGTCTCGCGCGCGCCGTCCTTCGTGAGTGCCGCGATTTTGTAGTCCGAGCGCTTCGTGTGGTTTTCATACGTCAGCTTTGTCTTGAGGCCCTTCAGGTACAACACCAGTCGGTTGCGGTCGCGGCGCAGCCAATCGGGGCGGATGCCCGTGATGTTGCGCGCGCCGAAAAAGGCGCAGACCACATCGATGAGCGAACCCGTCGGGTAGAAGGTCGTCGACGACACGTCCATGTTGAGCAGCAGGCTGCGGTACGTCGGGCGGACGGACTGGTACCATCCGTCATGGACGACCAATCCATCCGGCAGCGGCTTGCTGGATTTCGGTGCAAAAAAGGATCCGCCGCCGCCGCCGAAGGTCAGAAAATTGAGGGCCGGGAAATGCCGCATTAGCACTTGGATTGCAGTCAGTGCAATCTGAGGCACCACATCGATCTCCCGGTTGATGAAGCGATGTAGCTCTTTCATCGAGACATGGGCGACTCGCTCGATCGTCACAGAAAACCGTTTGGTAAAACCTCGCTCCGAGGTCACTTCGACTTGGCATGGCGCGAGACAACAATCCGGTAGCACCGTCGGCGAAAAAAGGTTAGCAAGTCCGTCGTAGACAACGTTCTGTACCGCTTTCTCCCGGGCATGCATGCTTTTCCATGCCGCCACAATATCGCGGGCATAGACCCTCTTGGCCGTTTCTGGCATCTCCTTGTCCTCGGGATGGATCACGACATCTGAACACACACAGATGGGTTCATCCACAGCGGTTTGGGTGAGTCTATTGTCATCATCGAATTCCAGGGATCACACAGAAGTCAGCAAAATACGTACTGTAGTGAATGATATCTCGATCCGGGAACTGGAGCGGATAAAAATTGGCCAGAAGTCGGAGCACGCGGCCACTCTGATGGATGCCGGGACGCAGGGGGCGCGGATAGATCTCGCGGGCATGCTCGCGGCTGACCACGTTCTGAGCCGCTTCGGTCGGCGAGTTGGGAACTATTCCACTGGTCCCTGCTGCGGGCTGAGAAGCGAGTTCGGCTGCGGGCCGTGTCGTAGGCTGGTCCGGCGTTTCAGCCGCCGGCGGCGTCTTTTTCGTCTTGCGGGCCATAGCGTGCAAGATATACAATGATATACGATGGTAAAAATGAAGAAGAGAGAGGGCAAGCGGTGTGGTAAGGATCGATCTTGCATGATCGCAGACTTCCCCTAGGCATCAGGAGACTGCAGCATCGTGAGCGGTATGAAACGCCGGCCATTCAGCTTGGCATGCAACGTGGGCCGTCGAGCCTCTTTTATATGGTCTCCCTGCGCCCCGCGTGGCGGACAGGTGGCCCTGAATGATCCGCAGAATTTGTGCGACTTTGGGTTTGACACGGCTTCCCGCCGCGGCATGGCGGCGCGGCGACGTGGGGGCGCGGCGGCGTGAGGCGGTCCTCTTTCAGGACTTCAGGTCTGCAAGGACTCGACAGGGACCGGTCCCACGTGGCTTAGCATTCGTTTCGTGTCTCAGCACGTGTTCTGGAGCTTGCCATCCGTGGTATACCGCTCGCTCTGCTCAAGCAGACCCTTCCACCTCGCATACAAATCGGGAATCGCTGTCCGCTGCAGCGCTTGCCACACGTCGTCCGGGTTGACGTCCTCCATGAGCGCTGCCATCCCGAGCGGGGGCTCGAACCCGGAGTAGGAGGATCGGGGCGCCGCCGCATCCTCATCGCCGTCGGCATGGTGAGACGAGTAGCCTGCATCAAAGGGCGTCATCGTCTTGGCCGTAGTTGTGGTCTTGGTCTTGGCCTTGGTCTTGCGCAAGTGCTCGCGCACCATGACGGTGACGGTCTGCAGGTCCGTATACTGCCAGTGGTGCAGGCGGTGCCACAGCGACAGCCGCTCGTAGCACATGCGGCCGGCGTCGTACTCGCGGTAGATCTGGTGCCCAAACGAAACCGCTTGCACGTGTGCGCGCAGACGCTGAAGCCGCTCGGCTTGCTTGCGCTCCGCACGCACTTCCGGGTCTTCAGCACCGTCCTTGCGCAGACGCTTGTGCCTGGGCAGCGAGCGCCCGAGACCGGGACCCGGCTCCGGCAGCTGGGGACCCTTTCGTCGCCGTCGACGCTTCGGCACCGGCGCCACGATCGCGTCTCCTGAGGGCGGCAGCGGCGGCTTTCGGCTTTCATGAGCGCCCCCGCCCTCTTCTTCGTCGCTGTCGAGTATCACCAGGGTTGGACGACGCGACGGCGTCCGCTTCAGGAGCTGGTCCTCGTCGCTCTCCGCTTCGCTTCGACAGGACAGCTCCGGCTTCGCCGTCGCTGCGGCCTCCGAATCTGACGCCGATTCGGTCGTAGAATCCAAGCCCGATGCATCACTGCCGGAAGCGGAAGCAGAAGCGCAAGACGCTTCATGCGCCATTTGCGTGACGAGCGCGTCGACATCAAACGCGGCGTGCATATCGCCATAGGACTCGCGATCCGAAAGCACAGGCGCCAGGGTCTTGTGATCGTACGGACGGCCTGTGAACCCGACGGTCCAAGAAGCTACGTGGCCATGCCGCCGGCAGACATCACAATCCTTGGGGTCCCAAATCCCCCGCCGCTGCGAGCGGATCACGGGCCAGCGCCCCACGTCGATCTCGAACTCGCGTGTCCATACCGACGACCCGACGAGACTCTGCTTATAGGACTGAACGCGCGTATCCAAAGCGCGAATCGAGCTTGCAAAATAGCTGTACGTCGCCGGGTCAGCGTCCTTGATCCGAACGCCAAACAACGGGTCGAACACGAGATGCACCAGCCACTGCGAGTAGATGACATAGTGCTCGGCAGGGTTGTGGAACTGGGCATTGAACGCCGTCGGAACATCCCGCATCACTGCGAGCTGCCGCGCATCCCGCGTCCGTGCCATCGGGTCATCGAAGTCGTCGCCGTCCGAGTCACCGGCCCGCGCGAGCCAGGCCCGCCGCGCTACCGCCTTTTCGAGCAACATGCGGTCCCCAGCGCCCGAAGAGGGCCACGCGTCGCTCGCGCCGTCCTCGTCCTCGTCGTCCGGCGTGCCGTCCGAAGCCTCGGCGGGCGACTCGATCTCGTTGTCCGAGACAATGAACCCGTCGTCGAGCGCGTTGTCTAGCTGGTCCGGCCGGAGGATCACAATCCCGGCACGGCCCGAAGCAGCATCGGAGTCGGAGTCGGAGTCCGTCGAGTCCGTAGGCAACCGGCGAACGCGGCGAACCCCACCGAACTCGCTCGTGCTTTCACTATCGCTCGAGGACACGGCGGTGGGCCGTCGCGCGCCGTCGCGCTGTGACCGCTTGCGCCGGAGGGCCGACAGCTTCCGCACGGTCGCTTTGCGACGCTCTTGCAAGTAATCGCGCCGGTCGGCGCTCAGCGGCTGGTCCGAGCTGTGCGCCGAGAGAATCGACTCGGCGGTGTCCGAAGCCTCCGAAGCCGCCTCGCGGATACTATCGCCATTCGCATCGCTGGCCTCCGAGACCATGGCGGTGCCCGCCTTCAGGGACGCTGGACGCCGCAGCGCGGCCGAACGATGTCGTCTGGACGGGTCGATGACGCGAAGGGCCCCTGCCGCGTCGTCGACCTCGTCGTCGTCGTCCGAACCTGCGGCAACACGCGCTGCGGCACGACCGCTGCGATGGAACGCGACCAGCGGTGATCCGGGGCCCCCGCCGTCGCCGTCGTCATCACTATCGTCGCTCATGCCGAATCCGCAGGCGCGGGCCACCGTGTCATCGATCGGCGGCTCGCTCGCAGCGAAGCGGCCCGGCACGACGACGACCGCACTATCACCGTCTTCGTCGTCGCCGCTGCCGCCGCCATAGCCTTCGGCTGCGCGACCCAGCGGAGGCGGGGGTTCCGGCGGGGTCGTGGAAAAACTTGGTCCGGTCTCGGCATCGCTCGCGGTATCCGTCTCCGCCCCGGCGCCGTTCCAGACGGCCCATGGGTCGGCGGCTGCGGCTGCCACTTTATCGGCAAAGCCGTCCGGATCGGGCTTGATGGAGACGGCGCCCGCGGACCAGCCGGCGCGGCGATCCGTCTCCGGCTTGCGTGCCGGCCCGGGTGGGAGCGTGAGGCCATGGCCGGCACAGGCCGCGGGTCTCGTCGGCTTCGGCTCCGGCTCCGGTTTGAGCTGCGGTGGCGGGGACGACGGCGACTGCCGCGGCGCGCGTGGACGCCGACTCGGCTCGGTCTTGGCTGGCGGCGATCGCGACGGCGACGGCGATGCGGCGAAGCTGAGACGGCTCTGGTAGAGTCGATGCGCCATGGCCACAGCGGCCCAGGGGCAGCGTCGGGTGGCCGCGCAGCGGACGGCGCCGCGGGTCGCCGGGTCCAAAGAGGCGTCTCGGCGCCCCTCGATGCGGTGTCAGGTGCGGTTTGCTGGCATGAAAACTGTGCTGGCGGATAGGGGTCTTGTGCCGAAGGGTCCGGTATGGCGTTTCAGATATATTCCGAGAGGGCAGGCATTGGCGACGTAGCGCATGTGACTCAGCGTCGGCCCCTTGATGGGGACAAGAGGAATCGACGACTGGGCTGTTTGAGGCTATGTCGCACGCATGCCTGCCAGGCGACGCGTGCTCGTGGCCCGCCTGCGGCCGCATAGCTGCGGAGTTGATACGGCTGAGTTGATACGGCAGCGAAACACGCTTGCACCCATCATCTGGGGACCGCAAGAAAAAAAAAGCTCCAAGCCTGCGCGGGCATCGTTTCCGAAATTTTCCTCGCCATCGGATGGAATTCCAGCGAAGGCCCTGATTCCGTGTCGAGTCCGCATCAAACGTGGTCCTAGTCATCGTCACCTGAATGATGGTAGACGATGATTGTGTTGAACCGCGTTCTGGATACTCTCTGGTCTGCCTGGCCATGGCCCTGTCGGCGGCACATTGCTGGCGGATTTACCATCATCGTTGTTTCTCGCACCACGTGGGGCGGCTGGCAGTGCATTTGTGTAGGTGGGGCGAAGGCCCGGCCAGGCCACGCGCCACATCGCCGGGCAGCGGCAGGCCGAGCGCGGGAGTACTGCCGGGAGGCCGCTGAGCCCCCACGACCGCTGCGTGGCACCACCACCGTCGCCGCGGCCGTCACCGCGGCCGCCGTCACTGGTTGTATCACAAGCGTTGCGCCACGGAACGCGGCGGTCGTGGCCGCCGCTTTGCTGTTTCGGGGGACTCCACGGACGTGGACGGCAGCGCGGGTTCTTTCGCGGGTTTCGGCTGCATCGCGCGCCGTTCTCTCCCGCCTGGCACGTGCGCTGACACGTGCCAACCCCGTCGTCATGACCACCACTTCTCACATCAGCCGAGGCCTCAGCCCTCTGTTCTCCCCCGATCTTGACCTGTCGCCGACTCCAACGCCAACGCCAACGCCAACGCCAACTCCGACTCCGACTCCGACTCCGCCTCGGCATCGCCGACTCTGACGCCGACGCCCAGCGAACCGGTGCCGATCCCGTGCCCTGCTGGCACCCTTCCACGCAGACCCACCCACGGCCGGTACCTCCCGCTCTGTCGCCTTTCGGGCGAATCTGGCTCGACCGGACGGACCTCCGCCCGACGGCGTTGGAACGGCGTTTGTGGCGTGGCGCTGCACGTAAGCGCGGACGGACGTGGCACGGTTGATCCCCCCTCGCAGCCACGGGTCGCCGCGATCGGTCGCTGCGCTCAGCTCCCCGGACGTCTGTCCCGTGCACCAGGACGTACCCTGTCGGCCCCTGCATTGTCGGCACCTGCACCAGTCGCGCCGGCGGTGGCATCGGCGGCCGTGGTCACCACCCGGACACGAGTGACCCGCTGCTGCACAGGCCGCAGGCCCTTTCTGCCAGCGGATCTCCCGCGCCGCGCTCTGATCGTCCTCATCAGCCGCCGCTTGGTCGTCTCGACGGCCGCCACCGCGTCGGATCGGCCGCCATGTCGCCCATGCTCGAGCTGCTCGGAACGGCCCTCGGCGTTCCAGGCCTCGCCCACCCCACGGCCAGCGGCGGCAGCGCCAGCTGGGCCGCCGCGTGGCAGCCCTACCCCCCGGCCCCGGATCCTGGTCGGCACGGGCCCGCCGACGCCGACGCCGACGCCGACGCCGACTTTGACCGGCGCATGCATCCCGCCGGCCGCGGCGCCGCGTATGCCGCTGCCGCCGGCGCCGGCGGCATCAGCGGGACAGCGGGGGCGGCCCGTGGCGGCCCGGGCGGCCCCTCGCCGCTCGGCCCCGTGCTCGGCACGCTGTCGCGGTCCGTCCGGACGCAGTGGGGCATGCTCGTGCGCGCCGCGCCGCTCACGGCGACCCATATCGCGGCCGGGTGCACGCTCTACGTGGCGCACCTCACGGGCCTGCTCCGGCTGCGGAGTCTGCTGTTCCACCCGGGCCTGCTCACGCTCACGCGCCGCGCAGGGCTCCAGGCCTGGCTCGCGCATGCCCACCGCCCGCTCGCCGCCTTCCTCGTGCTCGGCGACAGCCTCTGGGACCTCCTGTGCCGCGTGATGGGCCTCATCTACTGGCAGGCGCCGCTCGAGGCCCGGCTCCGCGCCGACCGCGCCGACGAGGAGGCGCTCGCCGCCGCCACGCACCCGCGCGCCGCCGCCGCCCAGCGCGAGGCCGAGCGGACGGCGCCCTTCTGGCGCCGCTGGATGAACAACCCGCTGCTCCGCGCGCAGCTCATCAGCGCCGGCGTCATTGTCGCCCTCGAAATCGCCCTCCAGGGCCGCCCGCGGCCCGCCGCGCTCGCCCTCCGCGGCGTCGCCGTGCCCGCCGCCGCCGCCGCCAACGCGACCGCCGCCGCGTCGATGCCCGTGACGCGCTATATCCTCTATCCGTATGCGCTCTACCCGACGCTTGAGCATGCGATGCGCTGGCTGTGGGCGATGCTGGACGACCGCCCGTTTGTGCTCTTTTTCTCGACCATCCCCGTGCCCCCGATCCTGCTGCCGCTGCTGTTGACCCTCTTCGCGGGCCGCGGCGGCAGCTGGGGCGGGCTCGGCACCATGACCAAGGGCGCCGTCGCCGCTGTATTTGCCGCTTCGGCCCTCAACCTGCGACGACGCAGCGGCGAGCGCGTCGACGGCTGGGTCAGCGACGGCGTCTGCCGCGCCGCCCGCTTCCTCAGCGGCCTGGCCGGCATCCCGCTGCCGGCTCCCGCCAAGACCCGCTACCCCCACGATGACGCTGCGGCGGCGCGCGCCCGTGAACCGGCTTCCGTCGCGGGCGTCATGGATGCCGTGTACCGCCGCGCGATCCGCATGGCCTCTCCGAATGTTGAATGAATCATGTATCTTCTTTTTCTCGCGCCGCCCCGTGGCGTCTCGGGCGTCGGCGTCGGCGTCGGCGTCGGCGTCCTGCCGCTCCACGCGCCATCACGCGTGCCCGTCTCCTCTTTCTTGCGCGGGGTGGCGTGGGGGGACCGGCATGATGCGGCCGCAGGAGGCTCCCGCGATGGCAGCGCGGCAGACGGCGGGGCGTCCGGCCGTCGGGCGCGTGCACTAAATCGGCGGCAGCGTCGGGCGACGGAGACATGCGGACGGCGACGTTCGATCACGCGATACGGCGCCTTGGCGGCCCGATCCCGGCCCGGGCGTCGTCGTATGCGCGGCTGCCGCCGACACCGTCGCGGTCCAAGGTGCCATGGCCCAGCCGTGCCCGCCGGCAGATGCGACGGAGGCCACGGCCGCACCACGGCGCACCACGGTCCTTCAGGATGGCGCCCACGCATCACCCTCGGGCTTGCGCTATCGTTGAGGTCGTATCGACCGCCGCCTCCCTGCCGTCCTGTCCCGCAAGGCTCAAAGCCTCCTCATCCTGCCCCTCCGCGTTGTGCGGACCGCGTGTGCCTTTGATGGCCCTTCATGGGCTGAGAAGAGAGGTCGTGCATGGATGGATCGATGGATCGATGGATCAATGAAAGGATGAATGAATGGATGCTTGATCGGTACATGCCCTGGGCGCCACAACGAGGAAGCCCATACCGGCATGGAGAGCACGCACGCGTCGTCTCGTCGGCCCTATTGTGGCGCGACGATGGCGTTCTGTGGCGCGTTTGTTAGGCGTGTGTGGATGTGGATGTGGGTGATTCGGGTGAGGGTGGAGGTGTGTGGGGGTGTGGACGCCCAAAGGTGGTGGCATATGCGTGGCGCGCAGGGAACAAAGCCCGTCGCCTTGGTTTCGATGGCGCTGCGGCTGATCGGCCTTCGATCCGTTGCAGCCATCACACCAGGCAGCAAGCCGCAGGCGGGTCAGCAACCGACCCGAGAAGACGTGGCCACATCCATTGTTTGTGATGCCCCCGCGTCCTGAATGGCACCACCATCCTTGGCGAGGGGGCCGATGGCATGTGGCGGAACATGCAAGGCGACATGATGGCATGTGGCCAGACAGCATGGCGAAGAGACAGCCTGCATCACCCTTCTGAACCAGACAGGGCATGGGCAGCGGGATGGCAGGGTGGCCGCTGCTGCATGGCCCCGCGTTCTCTGGGCTCGCGCGATCGGGGTCGGGCACGCTCGGGAGAAGGCTCGGATCCGCGTCATCGTGCCCAGCCTCCCCGATGCCGCCCGGCTCGATGCCCGTGTCGGCACGAGGCCTCGGCCTCCCGTCCGGGTCATGCCGCGAGCGGTCTCAGCAACGAATGAGCATCCCACCCTCCTGGGTCTCCTCCTTCGACGACCTAGGCTGATCTCCTCCGGCTCCACTCGATCCGCTTCGGTCGATCACGCCTCGCGGGCCCGCCTGGCAGCGGCATCGCCTCGGGGGCGCGTGGAAGGGCGTCGCATTGCGTCTCGCCGCGGCGCCCTCCATATCGGGTCCTGCCGTCTTCCCGTCGTATGGCGTGGCGTCGGCGGCCGTCACAGCAGCCGAAGAACGTCGAACGTCGAACGGGAACGTCGTCAGCGCGTGTCGCGCCAAGGCGGCCTGGGCGCCCACAGCATCGAGCATACCGGCGGCGGCGGCCACCCCTCCGCGGTTGGGGTCCATGGCGGCGGTTCGGCTGGCTTTGGCCACGCCGCCTGCCTTGCCTCCCCCCCTTTCCGCTGGGATGCGCGACCGGGCTCTCCGAGGTGGAAGCCGCGGCGCCCGCTCGTTCGGTCAGCAGCGCGCCCATGCGGCGTCGGCACCGCGCAGCACACCATCGCGTAGCAC
The DNA here is from genome assembly GCA_003615045.1 of Caulochytrium protostelioides. Classification (NCBI taxonomy): domain Eukaryota; kingdom Fungi; phylum Chytridiomycota; class Caulochytriomycetes; order Caulochytriales; family Caulochytriaceae; genus Caulochytrium; species Caulochytrium protostelioides. The sequence goes on along the minus strand of ML014291.1, from coordinate 7,130 downwards.
ACCATCCCGCACCGCACCGCAGACTACGCTCACGACGGCATCGCTGCACCGCAATCTGAGAGAGCGCGGCGAGCAGCCTCGCCACGCGCCGCACGCGAGAGCCAGCGCATGAGGAGCGGTGGAGAAGACGTTACCGGCGGCTCGTCGGGATCCTTCTGGGCTCAAAGGAGGCCGCGACGCCAGGAAGACCGCGATGCAAGGGCCCGCCAGGAAGGCATGGCCTGCCCGTGCATACTGTCGTCGCCCGCTCGTGTCCTCATCCGATCCTGCTGGCGAAGGCCGTCGGCAATGAGGGAACGCATCCGAAGCGCTCGGGGCCGGGTGTCGGGGTCACGCTGGCCATTGTGAAGCAGGCAGGCCCTCATCTCACGCCACTGTGGCGTTCCAGGCTGAAGGCCGCGAGGCGCGGCTGCGTGTCGCAACCGCCCGCCTCTTCGTTCCCTTCCCAGCTTTCCTTGCGCCAGCCCAAGCCACCCAAGCGCCAGCGCCGACGGCGGCAGCATTATGTGGCCTTCGGCGATCATCCGCCTTCAAACACAGGCACAGTCGGCCGGCGCCCCCGGGCGTTTGTGCGCGCGCACCCGTGCGCAGCAACAAAAAAAAAAGAAAAGAAAAAGAAAGGAAAAGAGAAAAACAGCATCCCGTGCTGCCGTACCATCTTCCTTCCCCATCCCCTCTCGTTGGCCCCGTGCGGACCCATGCTTTGCCGTAGCGTGTCCGGCGTTGCCAAGTCATGGCAGACGGCATGTGCCAAGTCATCCTGGGGCGCCTCGCGTTCCTCGCTCGAGGCGGCCGAGGCCTCGCCGGACTTCGCCACTCCCCCGAACGGGCCGTCGACGGGCTGACCGGGCACGGCGGGACGGGACGGGCCCACGTCGCGGCATCGGAGACGATGACGCGAGGCTCGGCCGGAACGTCGGCACGACCACCGTGACCGCGCGTGCTACACGCCCCGTGGGTTGGTGCGGCCGCAGGGTCCCTCCGCCGGGGCCCTCGGCCGCCGCCGGCACGGTCGTGTCCGGCACGGTCTGCACCGTTCGCTCGCATGCATGCCTGCCTGCCTGCATGCATGCATGCATGGGCTCGGCGCGAGGAACGACCGGGAGGCGGCTCGACCGGACGATGTGCCCCGCCCACCCAAGCCCTGGTTGGCTTGGATATCGGCGTTGTGCGCGGGCCCTCGCACGGCCCCTGGATGGCGTGGGGAGAGGGGATGCGCCGTGATCGGGCTTTGCGGGCGTCAAGGTCGCCATGAGTGGCCCCCTTCGCGCGGTGGCCAGCACCCCCGAAAGCAGCGGCGACGCGGCGTGGGCGCGGACGAAGGAGAAGGGGAGGGCGAAGCGCCTCCCTGCGAGTCAGCCCTACGGCCATGAGGCAGGCCCAAGGGCGTGAAGGCGGGTCGGCACCCTGGCGGCCACGACGACGGCGGCGGCGAAGCTCGCGGCCGCTTATCACCGCACAATGGCGCGGCCTGCGCACCTCGTCATGGCCGCCCGCCACGCGGGGCGGCGTGGATGCGGCCGGGCGACCGCGGCCGGGCGACGCGGGACCCCCCGGCCGCACGGCACGGCACGGCCCGTTCCCGAGGCGCGCTGGCATACCCGCCCGCGCGTCTGGGTCTCTGAGCGCCGGAATCCCGGGTGTCCCCGGCCCCATGCGCCGGGAGAGGGGAGCGGGAGAGGGGCCTTCGCAGCCGCCAGAAGCCCGCGCGGGCCTCGTCTGGCCTTGCGCAACCTCGGCCGGCGGACTGCCCCACAGCGTTCGCCACGACACCAACATCGCCCAGGCCGCTCCGTCGGCATCGGCCCGGCGGCATCGCTCTGGCGGCATCGCTCGGGCGGCATCGGCACGGCGCGGCACAGGACGGCTTGGCGCAGCATGACAAGACAAGAGCGAGACAAACTTTTCTGATTGATGTCGCAGGATAGCGGTCGCAGGATAGCGATTGCAGGCGCGCCTGCAACGCACGCTTGCTCACTCGTGCGGGGGGAGCGAAGCAGGCCCACCACCGCATGGCCCCTGCCTGGCCCTGGCTCCGGCTGGGCCAAGGCTCTCGCGGGCCGGGCGACGCGGGGGCGGCGGCGGTGGTGGTGGCAGCGGCGGTGCCCGCAGGGGAGCGAGAGCCGTGACGGCACATGCATCCGCGAGCCTGTTCGCGGCGCAGCCACCGGCGGGCGGGCGGTGGGCGTCGACCCACGCACGCCCTCCGTCCGCGCTAAGCGTCCACCGGGTTCGAGGGTGTCCGCGCCACCACGCGCCCGTGGTGGAGGGCGGGCGCGCCGTGGCGCCCTGTGCAGCACGCGCCGTCGCTGGCGCCGTGCCATCATCACGCGCGATCAGCCGTCGCACGCCCCCCCAGAGCCATCGCCATGCGCCCTCCCAGTCGGCGCCTATAAGAGCCGCGCATCGCTCGAGGCCAGGGCGTCACCGCGAGAAGGGGGCGCAAGATCAGGGGAGCGGCGGACTCCGTCCGTGAATAGGCCCGCCAGGATGGTGGGATACCCGTGACGGCCGCGGGGTCGCCGTCAGGATCCCGGGGACAACCCACCCTGCGTGCTCTTCCTGCTTTGTTGCGTCACCCCCACCCCTGCTTCCATCTCCTGCACCGACGAACGCGACCACTAGGCTGCGCCTGCGGCTCTCTTTCGCTCGGACGGCCTTGGCATTTCTGCTCTTCGGTTGCCTTTTTGTCATCTGCGGGATATGTCTTCCTTCTGAATACCTCGAACCGACGCGACAGTTTCCTCCCTTCCCTTGCATGACCTCCCACTTTTGCCGTTCTCTTCAATTTCGTTTTGTTTCTTTTTCTTTTTTTTTTTCCTCTATTACTGTGGCCTATTCTGTTGATACTCCGCCCCCGCTTCCCCTACTTTCCTATCCCTTCTTTCCTTTCCACGTGGCGTCCGCGCCTCTGACTCTGACTCTGACTCAGCCCTCCGGCGAACGCGCCCACGACTAAGCGCACTTCCGATCATTCGCGGAACCCTCGCATTCGCGCCCTTCCCTTCATACCCTCATACCTCGCCCGATCTGGCTCTTGTTCTTTTTTGCTCTACAGCATGACACAATCCCTGCCTTCCTCGGCGGCGATGGGGACCCACGTCGCCACGATGTGGCCCTCGGTCTATCCCGATGCCCACGCCCTGGCGCACACCCCCGCCGCGTCGCCGCGCGACATGACTGGCCCTGCGGTCGCGGCGCCGGTGGCCACCACGGCCCTCTTCCCATGCATGGGCCTGATGTCTCCCATGACGCCCACCTCGTCGTCCAACCTGAGTTTCCTGGCGAAGCCGATGGGCGCCGTGGTCGGCGAGCCCATGCCGGACGGCGCGGGCGTCCTCCCGCCATCGCGAGTGACGTGCCCGATCCTGACACCGGCACCAACACCGACACCGAGCCCGGCGCCCTCGCGTCCGGTCGTCGATTCCCTCGTCGTGAAACGCGAGTCCGGTGAAAAGGACGACGCAACGACGGTCGTGAGCCCACCCGCGGCCACGACATCTGCCGCCACCACGCCCGCAATCAGCCTGGCGAAATCCAAGCGGCGGAAGAGTCCGTCGCCAAAGCAGCAGCGACAGCAGCAGCAGCAGGAAGAAGAGCAGGTGGCTCTAGCGGCAGCGACCCCCATGAAGCGCCGCCGCGTCACGCCCGAGCAGCTGCACGCGCTGGCATCGCTCTATGCCGTAAACACGTTCCCGCCCGTCAAAGTACGCGAGCGGCTCGCAGAGGAGCAGGGTTTGTCCTTCAAGACCGTCTCTGTGTGGTTTCAGAACAAGCGGAGCCTGGCGCGACGTGCGGCACGCCTCCGCGAGATGGAACGATGGGCGCAGCGCAAGAGCGCCGATCAGCTGCGGATGAGTCTGGAAGCCGAGGCTCAGGCAAGCCGTGAGCTCGCCGCCGCATCGACTGATCCGGACCTCGACATGGACGACATGGATCTGACGGACCGGTCTTTGGCATCGAGTCCCGTGACGGTCGAGATGACTCACAAGCGTAAGGCTGCTGACCTCGACCTTGATTCCACGACTGCTACGACCAGCATCACGACGAGCGCCACGACCAGCGCCTCGACCGCGGTCCCCGGGACCAACAGCTCTACCATGCTGCCGGCCAGCATGGCATTGATAACGGCGGCCAATGCGACCAGCGCGGACACGGGGCCCGAGTCGCTGACTCTGATGCGGGATGCCACTCCCCCCGCGTTTGATGCCTCGAACCTCGCATCAGGTATCTCCGCGAGCGCCGTGTCCGAACCGGCATCACACCACGATGTGGCCACCCCCGCGTGCCCCCGGATACCACTCGAATCTGCCCTCGGTATGGGCATGGGCATGAACTTGGACATGACCATGCCTCTGGACCTCGGGCTCGGCCTGGCGCCACTCGCATCACCCACAGGCTTCTCGGACATGTTCGCCGGCACCCCCGCCGTCGTCAACCAGGGCCCCGACGCCTCGCTCCCGCCGAACCTGGCCGTTCTTCCGGCGCCCCTGTTCCCGTGCCTGGAGAACTACCTCTCGCCGCCCAAGCAGCTGCCGCTGTCGCCATCATCGTGCGGATCGGCTGACCCGGTTTTGCAGGCGTTCCTTTCGTCGCCGGAGCAAATCATGTTCCCCGCAGCCGTCGCAATCGGCACCCTACAGGATACCCACGCGCCGTCCTCCTTGCTCGATTCCATGGAGGACATCGGGCCGACCTGCCTTCCGTCACGCCTGTCGCCACCCACATCCCCGCCGTCCGGCATGGACGTCGCGCCGTCGTCGCTCGAACACTCACTGCACGCCGTCCACACATCGTCTGCGCCGCACGGGGCGGCCGAGCCCATCCCTACGTCCCTCAGCGCCGCGCCTTTTACCGCCCCGGGGCACCCGTGGTCGGACAGCCACGCCATGGCCTTCCCGCTCCTCGGCGCCATCATGTCCCCCAACTCCCTCAGCATGACGTGTGCCAGCGTCTCGCCGCCCTTGACGCATCCGCTGCCTCTCGGCAGCACGCCGAGCGCGTCGGAAAGCACCATGCCGTTTTGGGCTGACAATCACGCCATGTTTTCGGAGTGGAGTACCCTGCTCTTGACGGGGGGGTCCTCGGCAGAGTCGACGGGGATAAACGTGAACGGCGAGAACCACGCTGCCCACGCTCCAGCTGGGTCCACGCCGCCGCCGGCCGCCGCTAGCACCAATCAGCGCTATCTTCTGCCGGTCAGTGACCCATTCGGTGTCACCATGGGTCCAGTGATCACCCCTCCCGTCGCGCCACCGGGCCATGGCACTGGCGGTGACGATGCGAGTACGCGCGTCCGCGCCACCGCCATCGACAGCGACAAGAAACGCAACGCTTCCAACAAAAAGGCGAAATCCTCCTCCGCCGGCTTCAAGTCGGCGGCGGCCCTCCTCGCTTACGGGAAAACGGACAAAGGCGTTGTGTCGACACCTGGTTCTCGCGGTGACACGGCCACGGCGCACACGCTCCCGATGTCGGCCTCATGGGCGCAGTTTCAGGCTGCTGCCGCATCGGCAGCGAGCGCCAACCCCCCGAGTCACATACTTCCCTGGGACCTCTATATGTAATGGAGATGTAATGGATCTAATTTGGAAGTCCACCCCACGGTGAACCAACCCCTCAATCCTCCCCTTGTCCTCAAGGAAGCAGCACGGATCGAGCCAGGGTCTGAGTCCGGGTGTGGCACGGCGAAGCAGGCGCCCAAGCGATGAGACACGTGTGCGCGGCGGATGAGGAGGGGTGCGACACCGCCTGGCCTGCTGCGTGTAGGCGCTACCGGTGGTTTTTCTCCAAATAAATTTTCTCCAAATAAATGACGCCATAGCATCATCGTCATCATCATCATCATCGGCAGCAGCAGCAGCAGTAGCAGCAGCAGCAGTAGTAGTAGTAGCAACAGCAGCAGCAAGTGTGCACAGATAGCTGCAAAGACGGCGAATCAAGTACGAGCGGTAGAGCTTCCGGAGCAGTGGTGCACCACGCTTTCCTCGTGTCGCGGTACCTGGAGACAACTGAGCTGCCGGCTGTCATCGTCGTGCCGGTGGTTCAAAGGGACATTCATCTCATTGCCTTGGACACATGCTTGCTATACCTATGTATACATCCCTGCTGTAGTCAGACTACAAGCACGATCTTTAAGGTTATGCCTGCAGAGCATGGCGGCCACTGCCCCCTTACGTAAGTTGAGAGGCAAGAACCGGGGGTTCACTCACAGCGTGAACAGCGACGGGTGTGCGTGCAATTTTAGCAAAACAAGAAAACCACCGACGCCGTGTCTGCCCAGGCGACCGTTCGGATGATCAAGAGTCCCTTGGTTGAGCACTGTGTCCTTTGGAGCGACTTCTTAAGGTACAAACTGTCAACATTATCTTCATGATCGTGAAGGGGGCCGACACCTAAGTCGACAATTGCAGGTTAACCAAAGGACTATAACAATTCCACATCAGCCAAAAGCAGACAGAGATGGCAGCGCGATCCGAAGGAGCTGCGGCGGCAGCTGTGGGAGGTCAACTCTGGACAGGCGCTGACGGCGCACTAGGTATTCCCACAGGTTTGGCAAGACAGGTAGGAGATTCAGCGGACTGCGTACCTGTAGACGCGCTTTAGTCCCACCAGTGCCTGCGGCTGTAGGGAGGCGTGCGTTTGCTATCCTCTCGTACCGGTCAGCCACGGAGAACAAGCCCGAGGAGGCCTTTTATGATACTTCCCTTGCCCCCAGAGGTAGGGACGAGGTCTCCATTGCAGCATCTCGGACGTACAAGGCTTACGCTCAGTGCTACCGTATCGTAGTGGTCGGCGAATTCTGAACGGACAGGGTGCATCCAGAGGCAAAGTGCATCTAGAGACAAGGTGCATCCATCTCGTCAACAAAGTGGCAAAAAGCGACAAAGCCAACACAGAGTACCGTTCCAGCGCAAGATGTGCATGGAAAAAGATAGTGCTCCCTACAGGGATCGAACCTGTGACCTTGGCGTTATTAGCACCACGCTCTACCGGTTGAGCTAAGGGAGCTTTTGATGTTGTTGGTGTTTTGGGGGTTTCACGCTACATTACTTTTTGTTCCGTTTTTCGCCCAACCTTGACGGCGTCTGGAGCGAAAGATGACTATGCATCTTCGGTATGTTAGTTCA
>ML014290.1:0-37231 GCA_003615045.1 Caulochytrium protostelioides | reverse complement strand
TTGGCAAAGACCCGTATTCCTATTGACGAGATGAGATTGAGAGAGTAGAGAGAAGGTGGATAGACAAGGTTAAGGAGCAACCAGAACACCATAAAAGGCGTATTGCGTATTGCGTATTGCGTAGTGCGAACTGCGGTGGGCGTCTTGGAGGCCGTGGGCGCGACGGGGCCGCAGCAACATCTTTATGGCCATGGTGGGATCCAAAGGCCAGATCGTCAGCTGGAAGCTGACCCGAAAGCAGCACTATGTGAAAACCGACGTGAAAGTCGTCCAAAAACAGTCAGAGACGGGACAGTGCCATTTGAAATAGCCGCTGCCGTGGCTGTCAGAGGTGAGCTCCAAAGCGGGCACAGCGCTTGCCGCGCACCACCAATTGAACCACCCGTTGAATGGTCGCTGGCGGTGTTTGCCTATGGGACCTCCAACTTTGCCCCCCGGCGGCAAGGGCGAGATCTCGGTTCCAAGCGCTCGCGCGTACCAGGCATGCGCTCAGCGCTTCCGCACCGTTCTGGTCGACGAGTTCCGGACAACCCAGGTGCATGCCGAGACAAACGACCTCCTGACCAAGGTGAAACCTCGGACCCGGCGCAGGTGCGAGCCGTTCGCACGTCCCGAATGAGCGTTCCCTAAACCGGGCCGACGCGGATCAACCCGCCCCGCATTTCTCGCACGAAGGTGCTTCCCCGGGCAAGCGCCGCTGCGGCCCAAGATCGACCAGCTCATCCGCCACTGAAAGATGCGTACGGCCTCGGTGGGGGGACCCCTGGGGGGCACCACGAAGGGGAAGGGGCACAGCGTGAGGCCGCAGGATGGGCCTACATGATATGTAGTAGAGTAACGCGATCGTATGACAACGATATATGTTACATAGATAGAGCCATGGCGGGCAAGTGATGTTTTCTTTTCCGTATATAGCTTCATGTGTGGTCAGGGCCTGGCTTCATCGGCGGACCGGCGGCCTGCTGGAGGTCGTGGAGCACCGCGGCGACCGTGCCGGCGTCGCCCTGGTGCTTGCCGACGTCGTCGGAGAGCTTGACGACGTGGCGGCCGTTGCACGCGTGCAGTTTGATCACGATGTTCACCGGCGGCGAGGGCGCCTGGGTGTGCGTGTCGACAAAGTCATTGGTGAGGTGAGTGCCGATTCCGAAGGCGACGCGCATGCCGCGGCGGGCGTGACGCGCCTCCCAGTCGCGCACGTCGCGCAGTATGGCGGCGACGCGGTCGACGGTCAGCCCGTCCGAGAAGACGAGCTGCTTCGTCGCAAGATCGTCCACGCCGCAGCGCAGGAAGGCCGCGGCCGCCGCCTCCCAGAGGACGCCCGGGTCGCCCGAGTCGTGGCGCAGCCCGTCGATCTGGCGCGCCAGCGCGGCGTCCATGTCGCGGAAGAAGAGCGACGAGCCGTACGTGTCCGTGAGGAACACGCCGAGGCCGCGCGGGAACACGTCGAGCCAGGCGGCGATCCCGTTGCGGTTCGCGTGGCGAACGGTCGACGGCGCATCCATGGGCGCGTCCGCACCGTCGGCGGCGGCGTCGGCGGCGGCGTCGGGGCTCGCAGCCGCGACCGGCGGCAGCACGGCATGCGCCATAAACCACTCATGCGCAAGCGTGCCGATGGGGATCGTGTCCGTGACCATGGCCAAGTAGACATTGCTGGTGCCCATGAATCGGCCGCTGCTGCTGCTGCTGCTGCCGATGTCGCGCGCACCGGCGTCCGCGTCACGCTGGGCGCGGAAGAGGCCGTGGAGCACGAGCGCATGCGTGCGGAAGTCGCGGCGGCGGCGCGTCCCAAAGTCCGTAAAGACGGCGCCCATCCCGAGGAGCCGCTGGGCCTTCGCATACGCCTGCGCCTCCTGGCCGTCGTGGGTCCACGCGGTCGCCTCGACGGCAAAGTACGTCTCAGCAATCAGCGCGAGCAGCGGGATCTCGTACAGAATCGTGTCGCGCCAGCGCCCCGCAATCCACAGCGTGATCTGGCCCGACGCCGCGTCCCACGTGAGGTCGATGTGCGCGGCCGGATCGAAGCGGAACGCGGCCAGCACGGCGACGTAGTCGTGCGACACGAGCGGCGTCGTGTCGGCGAGGCGGCTGAGCCACGCGTGCTCGGCCGCCGTGAGCCGCACGTCGCGCAGCGCCGCGACCGCCGCCTGCAGCACCGCGAAGCCGCGCGCCGAGAAGCGCTGCGCGGGCGACCGGTTCTTGAACGCATACCGTACCGTGGCGTCGGGGTACCGCTTCCACACGGCCTGGTGCATCGTCAGCTTGTACAGATCGTTGTCCAGCAACGACCGGATGCGCGGCGCCGGCTCGCGGGGCGTCCCGGCGGCGGCGGCGGCGGCGGCGGTGACGGAGGCCGGCTCCGCGGCGAGCGCCGCCAGCGCGGCGAGGCGCGCGTCAGCGGTGAGCTGCGGGCTCGTCATTTGGGCAGGTCGCCTGGGCTGGCGGATGCGTCAGAGACGCGTGCGGTGGGATCTCAGGCCAGCGGCGTCGGGAGGCGGAGGACCGTCGAGCGCTCAGCACGTGGCCCAGCAGCGGACGGTGGCGCATGGACGCTTTTCCCTCCTCCGCACGTCCGCCCCACGACCCCGGACCACCCGGCCGCACCGCCGGCCCGCCGGCCGGCCGGGCCTCGCCCTGTCCTGGCGACGGCGGCGGTCGCCACGTGGCACGTGGCACGTGGCCGAGGCCGGTGCCGCCCGCAATGAATGACGACGGATCGCGACGACGGATCGCGACGATCCTCCGAGCGGCGCCGCCGCGGTCGCCCCGCGCGATGCCGCAAAGCCGCGATCCCCCGGCGCAGGGGTGCCGCGCGCCCGCCCGGCCGTGCCCGACGCGCGGCGTGGCGCCGCCGCCGTCCGTGGCGCAGTCGCGTTCTGTCGCGGCGCGTGCCGCCGATGTCTCGCGGTGGCACGGCGGCGACGACCGGGACGCGTGCGCTCCGCTGGGCCCCGTCCGCCGCCGCCGCCGCCGCCGCCGCCGCGCGGTGGTCGTCCAGGCGCTACGCGCCATCGCCAGCGTCCGAATCGCATCGGCGCTGCTGATCATCGTGCTGATCGGCCGCTGCTCTGGCGGCGCGCGGCCACGCGGCCATCGGCGGTGGCGCCGCGGGAGGCCCGCCGACCCGCCGCCGCCGCCGCCGCCGCCGCTGCTGCCGCTGCCGCTGCCGATCCACGGCATTCCGGCCCCCGCGTGCTGCCGCTGGCTGCCTTTTCTGTGTTGCACGGTTGCTTTCGCGTCTCCCTGCGCTCGATCCGCGCCCCTGACGCGTGTCCCTGCCGAGCCCTTCTCTCTGCCGCGGGCCGCCGCTGCCGCCGCCGCCGCCGCCGCTGACCGCCGCCGCTGACCGCCGCCACGTGCCCCCCCCCGACTGCGACGGCCATGGAGGCCACGCAGCCCGTGACGCTGCCGGCCGCCCATCTGCCGGCGCGCCTCGTCGCGATCCGCGTCACGCTCGGCCAGACCGTCGCGAAGGGCGACGTCCTCGCGCTCTACGAGCATGCGCCGCCCGTCGACCGGACACGGACCGGGACGGAGCACACCCCCCACGGCGCTGATGCCGCCGCCATGGGAGAGGGCGCGCCGCTCGCCGCCCGGCCGCCGCCGGCCGACGAGCGCCACGGCGGCATCAGCGCCGGCCAGGATGGCGAGGCGCGGTCGCCGCGGGGCGCCGCCGCCGCCGCCGCCGCCGCCGGCACGCGCGCACGCACGGAGCTGCGGTCGCCGTTCGCGGGCACCGTGAGCACGATCGACGTGGCGGCGGGCGCGACGGTGCGCGACCGCGCCGTGCCGGTGCTGACCGTCACGGAGCCGTGCGGCCACGCGGTGCAGCTGCACGGGCTGTGTGCGCTGTGCGGCCGCGACCTCTCGGTGCCCGACTTCATGGGCAGCGACCAGCAGCGCGCGCGCATCCGCATGACCCACGACGCGTCGGGCGTGACGGTGAGCGAGAGCGAGGCCGAACGCATCGAGATGGACACGGCCATCCGTCTGCGGCAGCACCGCAAGCTCTCGCTCGTGCTGGACCTCGACCAGACGGTCATCCACGCCACCGTCGATCCCACCGTCGGCGAGTGGATGCAGCGCATGCCCGACGCGCCGGTTCTCCAGGACGTGTTCCACTTCACGCTCGACCCGGGCGGCTTCGTCTACTACGTCAAACTCCGCCCGGGCACCCGCGCGTTCGTCGAGCGCATGGCGCAGCGCTACGAGCTCCACATCTACACCATGGGCACCCGCAAGTATGCCCTCGCAGTCGCGCGCCTGCTCGACCCGGACGGCCGCTACTTCCAGGGCCGCATCCTGTCCCGCGACGACAGCGGCAGCTTCGCCTTCAAAAGTATCCAGCGCCTCTTCCCCTCCGACCAGTCCATGGTCGTCGTGGTCGACGACCGCGGCGATGTCTGGGAGTGGCCCCGCAACCTCATCAAAATCAAACCGTACGATTTCTTCCAAGGCATCGGCGATATCAACGAGCCCGTCTACGCCGCCGGCAAGCGTGCCGAACGGCCCGCCGCGTCCTTCGTGGAGACGGCCGCACCATCGCCAGCAGCGCCGTCACCGCCAAGTGACGGCGACGGCGGCGGCGACGAAAGCGGCCGGAGCAGCCGTGCCACGACGGCCACCGGTCAGGAGATCCCCACCGATGCGTCGGGCGCGTCGGTCGTGGCCGCCGCCGCCCTGGACCCCGCCGCCCGCGGCCCCGCCGCGCCCGCCGTCTTCAGCGACGACGCCGTCGCCGACACGGCGGGGACGGGGACCGCGCCCCCGCGGCGCCACCCCGCCACGGCGGCCATGGCGCCCGCCGTGCCCGTGCCCGTGCCCGCCCTCGCGCTGGCGGTGCCGCCCGTCGACGCCGACGCCGACGGCGACAACGACGACGCGGGACGCCACGACGTGCTCGTCGCGCTGGAAAAGGTCCAGGAGCTCGCGCTGGCCGAGCAGATGCGGCTGCGGCCGCTGGCGCACGGCCCGCACTCGCCGCGCGCGGCCGCCGCGGCCGCCGGCGCGACGCCGCCCGGGGCGGCCCTGCCGCTGGCCGCCGCCGCCACGGATCCGACGGCCGACGGCGCGGCGCTGGCGGCCTCCGCCCCGACCGCCGCGGGCTCCCCCCCGTCGCCCGCCACAGCGGAGGCGGCGTCGGCCGACGCGGGGGCGGCGGTGGCCGCGCTCCGCCCCATGCTGGTCGACCACGACCGCGATCTCGAGGTCGTCGGCCAGATTCTGGAGAACGTGCACGAGGCGTTCTACCGCGCGCCGCTGTCGGGCGCGCTGCTGGACGACAGCACGCGGCGGCAGCTGCGCCTCGTCCCACCGGACGTGAAGACGATCCTGCCGGCGCTGAAGCGCGGCGTCTTCCGCGGCTGCACGTTCTGCTTCAGCGCGGTGGTGCCGCGCGGCGTCCCGTTCGCGCGTCACGACACGGTCATCATGGCGACGGCCTTTGGCGCGCGCTGCGTGCCTGACCTCGACGCCGCGCTCGATGCCCCCGGGGGCCGTCCGGGCGACGCCCGCCCCGGCGCGGCCGACGGCGATGGCGACGGCGACGGCGTCACGCACCTCATTGCGCAGCAGGCAGGCACCGACAAGGTGCATCGCGCGCTGCGCAGCGGCCGTGTCCACGTCGTGGATCCGGGCTGGCTCACGGCGTGCATCAGCGCATGGCGCCGCGTGCCGGAGGCGCCGTTCTACGTCGGGCCGCCGCCGGCGCGTCCGCGCTTGCCGGCGGTGCAGGCGGCGCCGGCCCCCAGCCCGGCCGGCGACGCGGCGCCGACGCGCGACGGCGACGGCGACGGCGACGATGACGACGACGACGACGCGGGCGCGAGTGTGAACGGCGACGCCGGCAGCGTGGACGACGATCTCGATGCGACGGAAGTCGCGCTGCTCGAGACCGAGAACGACGACGCGCTCGACGTCGCGATGCGCATGGGTGAAGACGACTGGGCGGCGGCAATGGCAGACCTGGACGGTCTTGACGACGACGACGACGACGACAACAGCGACAACAGCGACAACAGCGCCGGCGACGACGGCCACGACGGTGACGAAGTGGACGGTGACGCGGGGGAAGACGGCGGCGACGTCGCCCACGACGATGCGGGTGACATCGTCGGCGCCGTCGCGGCGGATGCGCAGGGTCGCGATGGCCACGCCGTCCCGACCAATGCCGATGCCGATGCCGATGCCGATGCCGATGCCGATGCCGATGCCGATGCCGATGCTGGGGAGGCGTCCGCAGCGACGCCGCCGCTGCCGCCCGCGTCGGAGACGGAGGACCCGGAGGCGGCCGACTCGGAGGCGGCGGACGACGACGACTGGGCGGACCTGGAGGCGGCGATGGCGGCGGCGGCGCAGCGGCGGCTGCGCGGGCGCAGCGGGGGGGCCGACGCGGCCCGCGACGCCGAGGACGACCGGCCGCACCGCATGAAGCGCGCGCGCAGTCCCTTGAGCCAGTCGTTCTCGGCCGAGGACCTCGTCGGGGCGTCGAAAGCGCCGCGCCGCGCCTAGCCCGCGCCCAGCCGCAGCGACGCCTGCAGTCTCGTCGCCTGCCGCGTGATCGGGGGGAAGCGGACGACGGCGCCGCTTCGGCGGCGTGCCACGGCCTTCAGGCCGACCCATGCATTAATTGAAGCGTCAAGTATGAAGAGGGCAGCCACGGTCCCCGGGGGAGGCCCTTGTCGGTCGCGCGCGTCCCGCGCCTGCTAGGCGTACGGCCAGTGGAGGACGGCGCCGGTGAGCCGGGCCGGATCAAAGACGACGAGGCAGAGATGGAACGGGTGCGGCGACGGGAACAGCAGCGAGCGCCGCGGCGCGTTCGACGGCGCCGGCGCCGGCGCCGCATCGTCGTCGAGGGTCACGTCGGTGACGCGCCACACGAGGTAGGGACATGCCAGCACCGCGCCGGCGTGGGCCTCGCGCTCAGCGGTCGCGCCACCGCGGGCCCCGATACTGTCACGGTCGTGGCCGGGGTCCGGAGCACCGACCGCGGCGGAGACGCGGACGAGACGCACGAGCTGCTTGTAGAGCGCGAGCGCGGCGGCCTCGTAGCGCGCCCACAGGACGTCGGGCTGGCTGAGGCGTCCGCCGGCGACGAGGCGCTGTAGGAGCACGACGAGCAGCTCGTGGCGCCACGTGGCGGGCACGCCGTCACGGAAGGCCGCGAGGCTCGGGTCAGAGGCCAGCAGATCGCGCGCCTGTCCGGGGCCGTGGTCGCGCGCCGTCGGCCGGTCCAGCCGGCGCGTGCTCGCGAGATCGCCGGGCTGCAGGCCCATCTGGGCCGCGGCGTCCTCGCCCGCGGGGTCGTCCTCGGGGTCGCTCGTGGGCTCGGCATCGTCCGCCGCATCGCTCGTGGCGTCGGCGGTGGCGGCGGCGGCGGGGGGCGGCGGAAGCAAGCAACACCGCGCGAGCTCCGAGGTCAGGTAGATGTCGCCGTCCGGGTCGCCCGGGAGCGGCGTGTCGAGACAGCCGCGGAGGCCGCCGTCCGGGAGCAGCGGCGCGGGGCCCGGGCGCGGCCGCGCCAGCAGGGCCCGCAGCGCGCGCCGCCGGGTCACGGTCGCCCGCAGCAGCGCGGCGTGCACGGTCACGGCCGTCGTGGGCGCCGCGGCGTCGGCCGCCGGCGGCGGCGATCCTCCGCGGCAAGCGGCGGCGGCGGCCGCCGCTTGCCGCACGTCGGGCAGGACGGCCTCGACGACCTCGCGGAGAAAGCGCGGGTGGTCGTAAGCCGTGGGCGCGCGCGCGGCGTAGAAGGGCACGAGGCGCGCCGCGGCGGGCCGGAGAGCTGCGGCGGCGGGCGCGGGGCCGAGGCCCCACTGGTAGAGCGCGTCGGGGTCGGCGGCGAGGGGCACGGGCGGGCCCGCGTGGAGCGCGAACCGCGCCGCCGGCGCGTGCTCGGCCATCAGGGTCGGGTCGGGGATGCGGCGGACGAGCGACGAGCGACGAGCGGGACGGACGCGTCTCCCGAGTGAGCGTGCAAGCGACGGAGACGGCGCGACGCGAAGCGTCGAGAGACACGGCCTCCGCGCGGGCACCACCGGTCCGGGGACTTCCGCCCGCGCCCCGAGCCGTCCCGTGACGCTGGAGGGCGACCAGGCCGCCGAGGCGGATCGATCCGTACGGCAACGCTGATGAAGTCCGGTAATCCGTGCGCCGATGGGACGCGCCTGCGCGCCAGCGCGACCCGACCTGCGTAAGCCACGATCTCCGAGCCGGGTCGGGGTCGCCGCCGTGAAGGGGGCGAAGGGGGTGCGATCGGACGAAGCCACGCCCCAGCCACGTCTAAGCCACGCCCCAGCCACGTCTAAGCCACGCCCCAGCGCGCCCTCCTCCCGGGCCACGCGCCACGCGCCATCGACCCGGCGAGACGGCGCCCGGCAGGCGTCTCGCTTCGCCGGTGGGCCGCGACGGGCGCCGCAACGGCGGCTCTGGCGGCGGTGACGGCGCGCCGTCGGCGTGGGCGGTGGAGCGCCGGTGGGCGCGACGGGCGCGGGCGGCGGCCTCCGGGGGCCGCCCACGTGCCGACGCGCGAGACGCGGGCCACACTCCCGCCGGGCGCCCCCAAACGGTCGACGCCCGCCACCGCGGGTCGACGCCGGGCGCCGGGCGCTCGCCGCGGCCACGGCGGCGGCGACCGCGCCCCTATTTGGCGCCCGCGCGCCCGTCCGCCCGCGCTCCCCGCCACGGGCGGTGCACGTGGCGGCGGCAGCAGCAGCAGCAGCAGCAGCGGCGACGGCGTGCACGGGCAGCCGGGGGCAGGCGTCGCGGCGCGGGGTCCGCGCAGGGGTCCGCGACGTTCCCAGGCGCGTGCCTCCCGCGGCGCCCGCGTGCGCTCCCCACATCGGCTCGTGACTGCCGTGCCGCCGCCGCCGCCGCCACCGCCGCCGCCACTCCCGACGGCCACACCCGGCGTGATCCGACCGACCGACCGCCGGCGATCACCCCGCGACCGGCAACGGCGGCCATGGCCGTCGCGGCGCTCACGCCGGCGGCCTCGCCGCCGTGCGCCGTCGCTGCCGCCACCGCCTCGGCCACCCCCAAGGCCGGGCGCCCACCGGCCGACCTCAGCCGCGGCTCCACGCTCGTGGACGGCGGCCGCGGCCGCGGCCGCGACGACGGCGCGAGCGGCCCCTCGCTGGGGCCCGCCTCGCATCGCAGCCCAGCTCCGGAACCCCGCCAGCGTCGCCACACCGCCTCGACCGCCGCATCCGCGTGCTCCCCGCTGCCGCCGTCGTGGCTGCCGTGGCCACCCGCCCGATCGACCGCGGCGAGCCGCACGCCCCATGCCACGCCGCCACGGCGCCTCCCGTCGAGCGGCCGCCCCGGCGCATCCACGGCGCCCGAGACGACCGCGTCGCCCAGGATGGCCGTGGCGCCGCGTTCTGACGCCGCCGCTGCCGCCGCCGCCGCCGCCGCGCCGAGCGGCCCGCTCGGAGGCCAGGACCTCGCCGCAGATCCCGGCCAGGGGTCCGACCGGCCACCCCGCAGCCGCGGCCGCGAGGGCGCCCGCGACCTCGCGGGCAGCGAACCCCGCCCCTCCCTCGCCCACGGCGTCGCAACAGCGCCGCCGGCGCCGGCGCTCCCGGCCACCCGCGACTGGCCCCGCGTGCCGCCCGTCTTCTACAAGCCCGTGCACGGCGTGACCGCGTCCGAAGGCGCCATTCTCGCGTGGTCCTACGGCGTCACGGCCGCCATTCTGACGCCGGACGGCCCGCGCGGCGGCGGCGCCGCGCCGGCCGGGGCTGGGGACGCGGCCGCGGGGACGGCGGTCGTGCCGGCCGCCCTGGCCATCGCGCTCGCCGCCGGCCCCGCCGGCGCGTCCCCGCCGCCCCTCCTGCCGCGGCAGATCGTCCCGGCCTGGCCCCCCGGCGACTCGGCCGCCTTCCTCATGGCGCCCTTACTCGCCTCGCTCGTGCCGCCGCCACCGCTCCGCCTGCCGGCGATGCCGAGGCCGACGCCGAGGCCGACGCCGAGGCCGTCCCGTGGCACAGCGTCCGTCGGTCCTCCCGCGGCGCCGCAGGACCCGGGGACGGCGACGCCGGGCCAACGGCCCCGGTCGCGGTCGCGGCGGCCGCGCACCGCGTCGGCGAGGCCCGTCGAGACGACGACTCAAGCACGCTCGCCATCGCCGCTGCCGTTACCCCCGGTGCCGCCGGTCGACGCCGTCGGCAACGACCATGCGCGACGCACCACGCGGCTGTCCCGCCTGGCGCACCGGTTGTCGCTCTCGGTCCCGCTGGCCTGGCGGGCCGCCGTCGATGGGGCCCCCGGGGCAGCGGCCCCGGCAGCGGCCCAGCAGTCGGGGCCCCGGACACACGCTCGCCGGGTCACTCTGGCCGCGTTCTCAGCGTCGCCGGCGGCCGTCCGGGCTCGGGCCGCGGCGCCTTCGGCCGCCGAACGGCCGCGTGCGGACCCGCCGGCGGCCACGGGGCGCCGCGCCAGCGCGCGGCCGCTGACGCCGCCGCGCCGACCCTCGCGCCGGTGGCTGCCGGACGCCGTGGCCGGACCGTGGCTCGACCCGGCGCCGGGCGCCCGGCCGCGCGGCCCACGAGCGGCACCCGCGGCTCCCGCCCCGGCCCTCGCGGCCGGCGCCTCGGCGTCGTCGGCCTCGCGGCCGCGACCCACGTCTGAGGAGGGCTCGACGGCCGCTCGGCCGCAGCTCCAGCCGAAACCATCGATGGCCAGGTGGTCGGCCGTCCTCCGACGGACGCGCACGATGCTGCCCCGCGCGCGTCCGGCGGACCTGGGCGCGGCCGCGCCAGGGGCCGGGTCGCGCCCCGACGGCTCCGTGGTCGCGGCCGCGTCGGAGGCGTCGGTCGCTGCGGCGCCCGCGGCAGAGCCCCCCACCGAGGCCGAGCGTGCGTGGCCCTACAGAAAGGCCACCACCACGCGAGCGTCGTCCTCCTCGCTGGCGTCTCCGTGGTGCTCGCCAAGGGTCGCGGTCCCGACCGCGGCCCCGGCGTCGGTGACGCCCCTGGAGTCCCTATCGGCCTGCGCATCCGCGTCCGTGCCGGTGTCCGCGTCCGTGATCGTGTCGGAGCCGGCGCCCTGGCCGCCCGTGGCGTCGGTACCGGCATCAGTGTCAGTATCGGAGTCGGAGTCGGAGTCGGAGTCGGAGTCGGAGTCGGAGTCGGACGGGACGCTCAATCCCGACAGGAAGGAGACATCGGCGCTGCCCAGAGACAGGACACGCATGGGAACACCGTCGTCCTCAGCGACGCCGTCGCGCTGGCGCGGCATCCTCACGCGGATCCGCTCCCGCACGTTCCGCCGAGCGATGGACTAAGTGACGGCCGCGATCCGTGTGCTGGCACCATCGGTGGCTGCGCCACGTGGTGCTGCGCCACGTCGGCCCTTCCGCTGTCCCCTGCGACCCGTCCTCTGACCCTTGCCCGAAACACAGAAAAAAAAAGCTTATATTTGCATGATACGAAGCGGTCCCAGGAGTGCTCAGGACTCCCGCGGATCCCGCACCGGCCGCTCCCCTGTTGGTCCTCATAGACTTTGCCTTTCGATTTGTAGACCCATCGTGACATACTTTCTCTTTATCATTCACCATGGCCATTCTGTGTTCCATATGACGGCGGCCGGCTTGATGAGATGAAGTTAGGAATGGACATCCTCATCAAAATATCGCCTCATTGCACCAAACTCTTTTTCAACCATCTTAGAACAGGCAACGTGAGTTTGCAAGACCCTTTTAGTTTTTGCTACCTAGTCATACGACTGGCACGACCGCCGCTGTCACGAAGCCACAACATCGAGTCTGCAAGGTTGCCACCATGGAGATCAATCTCGACTCTGATCCGCCCGAAACGCCGACCGCCACAACGTTGTCTGACGACGAGTTACGGCTCGCACAAGATCCCACTGATGCCACGCATGACACACAACCACAGACTCGTGATCCCCCATCCAGACTGGAGAGGAGGAGACACGATTTGCTGACGAAAGCGCACCCACGATGGCGCGAGGAGTTGATCTCCGATTGGTCCGGGATGGACCACGAGACGATGCTGCAAGGCCTGTCAGACGAGGCGTTCCCCGTCGCGGTGAAGCCCCTGGCAACCGAGATACTAAGTCTAACATGGCCTTCGACGCCGATCCTGCCATCCCCTCTGCTGGTCCCATCGTGCGATCCCAGCAAATGCCATGACGATCCAGACGCCACTTTATCATGGGCCTTCTCGCTCGAGCCCCACATCAAGCGGTACCAGGTCGTCATGCAAGCTCCATGGAAGCACCCATCGGGGCAGCAGCTCGTGGCCTGGACCCACACCCATGCCGAAGTTCCTTTACTGAAGCGATTAGACTTACCCGTCCTTCCTGACCGGCCGGAACCGCTTCGACGCGCCTATCTTCAGGCACTCGACAACGCCGAGCCCACGCGTACGGCTGAAGACACGAACACATCACCTACGCACGGGCCACGACGGACTGGGCCTTCGAAGAAGTGGCAGCGGATCGCCCAGCAGTGGCGTCGCGTGACACGCATGGCAGCCAGCTCGCTCCCGCTGGACCCTGAGGTCGTGTTGCGATCGACTGCCTTGAACCGCAGTGTTCGATTTCGTATCCAACCACGGACCCACCAGGAGTTGCTCGTGTTTACCGACATGATGGCTGCTGCGAGCCAAACAATGACGGCGCCCCGAGACGCCACCCAGCGACTCATGAAAACGATCAACCATCATAAAACGCCACGGGTAAGTCGCGCACCTTCAACTGCTTATCGAGGGACGCGTCGCTTGGCAAAGGCTTGGCGATGTTATCTGAGGAGCCAAGTGTGACGGAAACGATGGAACCGATCCCGTTCTGACCTCCTTTTTATTCTTGCTCATAACATGGCCATGACGTTGAAACGCAACCGCTCGGACCCCGGATTCCACTTGTCCAGCAACGTCAATGTGTGCCCCCCGTCTTTCAGTGGACACAATGGACACCACCAGCTCGGATCCCCTATGAGCGGGTGGGTCAAGACGATACCGTGCATGTGATGCGACAGCAGTATTCGGCCATGGGGGCCCGGCCGTTGGGTCCGCTTCCCGATCCCGAATGGCAAACAGACCATGATTTCTCGCTTCAAGCTGCCACACGGGCAATCTTGCGGCCATTCATCGAACACGATCGTGGCAGCGTGCTCGCCATGTCACCCACTGTGTGCCCCCTTCGTAGGCCCCTGGTCGAACCGCTGCGGTCGCGTCAACCGGTGCGCTCGGAGCTGCCCACGCTGGCGGAATTCCGCCGGTCGCACCAAAGTCCCTATCGTTTGATACCGTCCACGGTGCCACTTCCGAGCATGGGCGACGTGTTCCGCGAAGGCGCGCTCCCCATGGTGATTCGTGGTATCTTAGAAGAGCCCTTTGATTCGGTGGCTTCCCGGAAACAGCCGCTTCCGCTTCTCAGTGATACCCTCCCTCGGATCGTCTCAAAACCCGGTCCGCGATCGGGCCACGCCGATGAGCCCGTCTACTTTACTCAACCCGACGGAACCATGTCGCCGTTGTGGGACTTCAAGGGGCTGCGGTCGTCCCTCCAAATGCGCCACTATCGTGACACGCAAATTGATGGGATCCCGCTGATTTGGAAACCCTTCAAAAGCCGCCGACTGCTGCTGGACACGATCCTGATGGAGCCCATGACCGTCGAAGTCACTTCGACGAAGCTGGTGCAGCAAAGCAGGATGGCGTTTGACCACGATCGCGACTTTGCCGCACGCGTGATTCCAGCGCTTTGGGCCAGGCACCGTGACATGGTTTGCAACTTACTGTGGTGTCAACGTTATCCGCTCATGGCAAAACCGGCTCAACACCCGCCTGTGCTATCAGACCCCTCTGGCCATAACCGCAGCGTGGACGACCCTGTCGACGCCTCGACGCGGACAGTTCCTTTGAAGCCATCCCCGGTGCTGAGCTCGGGGCATGCTTCCCGTCCGGCGCCGTCCGTTTCGGAGCAGGGCTCGGATGGCGAAGTCCCCTGGTCCACCCATGGGTGGAATCGGATCGATCCCGTCAGCAGTCTCGCCTTGTTTATGCGGCTTCGCGGTATTACGCCGAAAGCATCGGAGAGCATCGAGGTGAGAACACCACCGAGCAACCGCGCCTCTGCTCACCTGCCTGATTCTCGCGACGATCATGTCCCTGGTCGCCCAGAAGCACCTCAACCCGCCGCCGTTTCGCCCTCCGTTATATCGCCACGAAGAGCCATGGAGATAGGACCCCTGAACTTGGCCGATCTCGATATTTCGTTGTCATACACATTTGTGACAGACCCCTCGGCCATGGACTCGGAATTAGGCGTGATGCTGAGTGACCAGAACATTCGCCTTGTCGGGCGCGATCTCGGGGCTTTCAGGCCTGAACTTACTGTAAGCATTTTCATTCGATTCCCGCAGCTTGTCTGAGAGAAAACTGGTGACTTACCTCGCTCTTATTTTTTCTTCTTCTCCGACTGGCGTGTAGAAGCTGCCGACTCCGTTGATACTCGACCACGACACGGTTCTTTGGTAAGTAGCGAAACAACCTGCACTACCAACGGGCGCTATGAGATGAGATGACGAATTTCTGATGAGTTTGATCGTTTGGCTAGTTTTTGATGATCCCTTTCCAGTGTGTGGCCCATCTACTTACTGTCTCAGGATCCCGCCGTTCGGCAGCGAGGAAAAGCCGCCTGGACCCCGTTGTTGACCGCGCTCACGGCCTGCTTCGATGTCATCACTGTGGTGCTCCAGGTGAATCTTTCGAGCGCACAACGGTAAGTGACTGCCGGACTTTGGACGACTTGCGTGGTACTGTGGCTTGCACAAGTCATTGCGCTCCCAATGACTCATCCAGAACTGAAACCCATAATTATCGTGTTTTTCTGCCGATCCTTCCGCTCGTGCCGCGCGTGTTGATGCAGAGGCGCCCCCCAAAACACCCTGACCCCACCCGTCGCCTTCGGGGTCCAAACCCTGATCGCCGCGCTGAATGATGTCAATACCACCCACCCGACATCTCGCGCACGGGTACTGTGGACGCGTGATCTGACACACTCCGTGTGGACCTGCAGGTATGGACTTGTCGAGTTTGACATGTTGACTTGGCCACTCGACGACGGTCAGAACTCACATGAATGTTACTTTTTTGTATACACATGGCAACTCCGACCATTTGCTAATGACGTGCCAACCGACACGGCAATGGTAGATGGTATGCGAACACGGTGGCTCAGAGCTACGACGGAGCGCGGCAGCGCCGTCCTTGGGCCCAGGCGACTCAGTGGGCTAATCGCGCCTGGTTTACCGAACCGGAAAGCGAGGTAAGCGATCGGTTAGCTCCGTCTCAAACGAGAGAAATCACCCGCACGGTGTATATCGCATGCAGAATGATGACTCACCTGACATATGAGATGACTACTATTTTTTTCGACCGACCGCATGACGTCCCAAACGGCGACGGATGGCGCTGTATTGTGCTTTACCATCGGATTGTATCATCGCATCGGATGGGACGAATAGCAAGAGCGCTTTCTGAATCTGATTCCCTTTTTGCACCCGGTGACGGCGCAGATCGTCCTCAACCGGGTGGACTCGCTGCGCGAGTTTTTGCAGCTCCCGCTGAGTGAGATGCAACGCATGCTCGGGCCTTACATTGCGCCGTGGCGTCTCGCTCGCATCCACGCTATGCTTTCGCAGACTTAGTCGCCGGCAGGCGAGTAACGATGGCGCACGCTCGACGGAGATGAGGGGCTGTGACGCGTCACAGGGTCCAGTTGGGGGACATTTCGTTCTCTCACATCTCCTGTCTAGCTCCGAGGGCTCTGGTCGAATGCGATGAGAGGATCCACATGCTGAATCCTTGTAGCACTGCATCGCTCGATCTCGTCGATGCCTCTGCGGTCTACCGTTCCGTCGGCTCATCGATTTCGATTTTCCGATTTTCTCCGATTTTGTTTTACTTCGACTATCGCACGTAGGTAGCATCAATGCACTTAAGCTGAGGCAAGGCGAGTCGGATTTTGTTGCGGTAAGTGGCGGCCGAGTTGGTCTGAAGCGGATTGCCCTCCAGATAGACGGTGGTCAGGTGCGATTTGTCTTTCAGCTGGTCCTCGACGTCCTGGTAGGATGCGAACTGGTTGTAGCTGGCCCAGAGTTCTTCGAGCTGCGTCAGCGCGCCGAGGTTCTCGAGCGTCATGATGGCGTTGTTCGAAATGTCGAGCGTGGTCAAGCGCGTGTTGGCATCGAGCCCCTCAATCTTTGTGAGGCCGTTGTGGCTGATGTAGAACTCGTCGAGCTGGGTGAGCGGCTCGAGGTTCTCGAGCTTGAGAATGCGGTTGCTTTGGATGCTGAGACACGTGAGCTTGGGCAGTTTGTCGAGGTTCTGCAGCTTGTCGATCTTGTTCTTGCCGAGCCACAGATGCGTGAGCTGCGGGAAATCCAGGTTCTCGATCACCCGGACCCGGTTGCCGCCCAGCTCGAGATTGGTGAGCTGTGTCAATGTTTCGAGGTTCTCGATCACGCTGATCCGGTTAGCGACTAGGAACAGCTCGGTCAGATTCGTCAGCGTCTCGAGGTTCTCGATGCGTTTGATCTTGTTGAAACTCAGATCGAGCGACGTCAGTTTGGTCAACTGGCTGAGTCCCTCGATGTGGGTGATCTGGTTGTCGTAGAGGTCGAGTGCGGTCAGCGTCTCGGCGAGCACGTCGAGTCCCGTGATGACCTTGATCTGGTTCTGCCGCAGGCACAGCGACGTGAGGCACCGGAACGACGCGAAGGGGATCGTGTCCATCGACTTGATGCGGCCATGCGCGACATCCAGGACCTCGTCGTCGAGGTCGAACACGTCCACGACGGGCGCTTCGTCTGCGTTCAGCGGGGGGCCCTGCCGCACGGTGGTCGAACCGACCGTCGTCACCATCTCATCATGGCGGGCCGCTGGCGTGGTCGCTGCCGTCGCGTCAGCCGATGCGGCCGCAGCGTGCGTCGGCTCACCGGCCGTAGACGAGGCCGCCGAGGGCGTCGACGCGCCAGAGGGCGGTTCTGATGCGGCAGCCGCAGCAGCCGGCGTCGGGGAGGCCGCCGCCACGGGCTCTTCGGAGAGTGTCATACCGCGCCGATGTTCTGGATTGCGGTAAACGGGGTGGAGCCGAACGGCGGGAATCAGGATGGCCGACGTGGACCGACGGCGGCAAGGCGGAAAGACGACGGCTTGACGTGACTTGAGGCGGCGGCGAACAACAGAGACCGTCGTCGCGGCGATGTCCGGCTCCGCGAAACCCCACTCGGCAGATCGGCTGTCTCTCCGCCACGGAAGGACCGAGGCCCCCCTGGACACCCGAGTCCCCACCAGCCAGTGTTCACGCTGCCTGGGGGGAAGGTGATCGCCTCCGCATCGGCCTCGGCATCGGTATCGGCCTCGGCCTTCGCATCCTCATTCGTGTATCGCGGCCGTGACGACAGCCACGTGGAGCGCGTCATGGGTGCCGACGGCAGCGCGACTCGGGCGACCCGCCCTCCGGCCGACAGCGCGCCGCGCACCCGCCGCCTGGCTGGAGACCGGCGAGGGACGCGGTGGCGTCGCCGTCTCCTCGCGTGCCTGCGGGGGTCCACTGCCGACTCGGGTGCCTGGCGGTCAGCACGCCACCAACCTTCCCCAACCCCACCGGCCATGGCAAACAAGGGGCTCCCACCGCTGAGGGTCACCATCGCCGCGGCGATTCCAGTTCATGCGATCTCCACGCGGAGGTCATGCGATCTTGACGACGGGTGAGCGCGATCGCCGCCGAGACCGAGACATCCGTGTGATGAGCGTCGGGGTGGAAAGCATACGCCCGGTGCTCGTGGGGTTGCTCTGGGTGGAAGGAGACACGGCGGTCGATCCGCGGCCAGGAAGCAAGGACAGAGGCGTCCTGCTCATGTTTCGCTGCCCGAGATCAGCGTCGATTGATCATGACTCCCGCTCGCTGCACCCGATCGATTCCTCCCCCGTGCGACGCTTCTCCTCGTGCCGATCAACCCTCGCCGCGTCCTCCCGACCCTCGACGCGGGTTCTCGCCGCCGCAAACCCCTCGACAACCGTCAGCAGCATGACGCCGACGCCGCCAGCGTCGTCGGATCTCGCGGCACGGCTTGCCGCGCTGGGCCACGGCCACGTGCTACGCGCTCTGGATGCATCGCTGCCGGCGCAGCACCCATCCCCGACTTCCCGTGGCCGCGAGCCGACGGCGCCCGCCAGCCCCCCACCGGCGCCCGCTTTGACGGCGGCGGCCACGGCCCGACACCGTGCGCCGGCGGAGCATCGCCGTCGATGGCGTGAGGCCGACGCTACCGAGCAGGCGGTCCAGGGCTACCTCGCCGAAGCAGCTGCAGCGCTCGATGCGGTCGAGGCCGCGCGGCCTGCGCTGCCTGTTCCGGACGCCGCTTGGGGCACGGGCGACGAGGACGAGGACGAGGACGAGGACGAGGACGAGGATGCGTCGTGCGAGCTCTCGGACGGGGCTTCGGCGCCGAGGACGGGCACGCCGTCCCCGCCGCGGTCGGAAGCCGCGCAGCTGGTGGCGGAGGCGCGTGAAAGCGCGCGGCTCGCGCGCGCTGTGCCGTCTCGTCTCGTTGAGGCTGCGGAGCAGAGCGCATGGGAGCGCCGGGTTGCTGATCTGGTACCGCCGTCGCCGGACGCCCGAGCGGTGCTGGGGCCGCCGCCACCGGCGTGGGATGGCCGCGACCTGT
This sequence comes from Caulochytrium protostelioides, assembly GCA_003615045.1. Classification (NCBI taxonomy): domain Eukaryota; kingdom Fungi; phylum Chytridiomycota; class Caulochytriomycetes; order Caulochytriales; family Caulochytriaceae; genus Caulochytrium; species Caulochytrium protostelioides. The sequence goes on along the minus strand of ML014290.1, from coordinate 18,537 downwards.
CCTGACTCTGCCCGCCCGCCGAGTGCCACGCGGGCTCCCGCTGAGTGCTCTTTCCGGATCCACGTGGCGTTGCACGGGATCCACGAGCTTTTGAACGGGTTCGAACCGTCGGCAGCATCTGGCCGTGCTACCTATCTGGCCATGCCGTCCTGTCACGGAGGACCCGTGTCGCCGTCGCCGTCTCCATTTCCGCTCTGTACCCGTCTCCCTCGCTTTGGATGTAGATGATCGCGCGCGGTTCGCCTCTGAGGTCGCTGTGGGTGAGGCGTCCTACGTGGTATCCTATTAGGATACCACGGCGTTGCCGTGACCGTGACCGTGATCGTCGCCGCTGTCGTCGTCGTTGACGAATATTGGGGTGATGCGGTTGCCGTTGCGACCTTCGCTCGGCCCCCCTTCGCCTTCGCCTTCGCTGTCCGAAACGCCTCCTTCAGGTGACCCGATGGCCGGATGGAGAGGCACCTGCGAACGCACGAGAAGTGCAAGAGCAAGAGCAATCACAAAAATGGTGGGGTGGCGCAACGAAGCCGCCACTACAATTTGGGGTTGGTGGCGACTCGCGTCATTGATGAACCCAGCGTCGCGACCGTTGGACGCGACCGGCAGGCGATGCACGATGTGATGCGGTGCGACGTGCCGACGGATGCGATGTGATCCGATGGAGAGACTCCGTACGAGCGGCGCGGGCGTCGCGTAGTCACCGAGCCGGTATGGCGATCTCGTCGGAAGCGTCCACCGGTCGGACCGTCCACCGTCCATGTCCATGTCCATGAATGACCCCCGGTCGCGCGCGTGGTCGGGGGCCGATTCCCAAGTGGCGTTCGCCCCACTTTTCCTCGGCTGCGCGGATGACGTGGTTTGTCGACGGTCGCAGCGCTGCCGCTTCTTTCTCGCCTTGTCGCCCTTACCGCTCGTGTCGCTCTCGACGCACTCGCCACCGCTGCGGATCCTCCCGTCGCCCGGGCTCGCCGCCTTCGCCTGACCCTCCAGGCCAGCTCCTCGTTCTCGGCTCACAGGCGTCGCCGTCGGCGTGAAGAGACGACACGCGTGCTGCAGCGCTGTTCACAGGAAGGACCGGTCCGCGGCGTCGACGATTCCCCGGATGGCCCTGGAACTCCGACCAGCCTCCCCCCCCCCACTTCGCTCAAAGCCATCCCCGAGCGCTTCGCTGCGCCGATCCCTTCCGGCTGACCCCCGGCACGCTCTCGTAAGGTTGGTGGCTCTCGTCACGGATCGTGCTCTTGGCGACTCTCGATCTTTCTCTGCGCGCCATCGGTTCATTATACTTCGCTTCGCTCGCGTTCGAACCCAGGCGACGGCCTCTCGTGCGACGGCTTCGCCTGGGCGGCTGGCCACGTGGCGATCGCGAGATCTCGCATCAAACAGCTTCCGACGGTTGGTCGCAACGGCGCTCGACGAGTCTCGCCCATCTCATCCGAGCCATCGACATCGACGCCGCCCTCCCTCCGATTTCCCCGATACCTCTGCTGCGCCACGTGGCCGATCTCTCTCCCCCTCCGCCGGTCACGATGGCACCGCTGCTTCCGGATCCCAGCGACCGCCGGACGACCATGCCGGCGTTCGAGGGCTGGCTGAACCGCGTCGCACAGCCGTCCGTCCCGTCCGCTCCACTGACCCTCAGCTCGTCGCCGGCGTCCACCGCAGCGCCACCGGTCGCCCCTCCTGCAGCCACCGCCAGTGCCGGTACCAATGCCAGTGCCGGTACCAATGCCAGTGCCGGTGTCGGTGCCGCTGCCGCTGCCGCCGCAGTGCCCGCGTCGTCCGCGACATCGACACACAACCCCGTGATCCACCTCATCACGGCGCTCTCCCGTCTCGCCGATCTGCTCGACCTGCAGCGACAGCAGCAAGAGCAGCAGCAGCGCGGTATGGCGCTGCTCCGGGACTGGCACCGTCTTGCGGACGTCATGCGCCTGCAGGACGCTGGGCCCGCGCTGAGACCGGGCAGCAACGGCCCCCGGTTGGCGGTCTCGGCGCTGCCGTCGGGCCGGCTCGCGACCGCTGCGGCGGCGCGTGCGACGGCTGGCGGTGATGCCCGCGACGACGGCCACGACGGTGCCGAGATGCGGACCCTTCCGATGGCGTCGTTGCTGCGCGCGGCGTACGGCGGCCGGTCGCTGTATGACGACAGCGATAACGACGCGGCTGCTGATCCAGAGGGTGTCGCCGACCCCGAAGACGGCTTCGGCTTCAACGACGACGCGGACGACCACGACGACGACGGCTTTGACGATGATGAGGATGACGGGGACGAGGCGTACAGCGACGATGGCGTGGAGTGCCGCGAGGACCGCGGTCTGGCCATGATGCGGTCGCTGTTTCCGCCATCGTTCATGGCGCCGCACGCCGTCGGCGTCGGGCTCGTCGGCGGCCACGGCAGCAGCAGCAGCAGCATGGGCGCGCGCGGTTCGAGCGCCGCCGCCCGTCGCGACCGCCGCGGGCGCCGCGCCTCCCGGCCCGCCCGCACCTTGCATCCCTACCCGGACCGCGACGGCCGCGATTTGTATCCCGACGACGACGTCTCGCAGCCCAGCGACAGCGACAGTGACAGCGACGACCCCACCCCCTCGGCGGCGCGGCGGCGGCGGCGCCGTCCGGGCGTCGAGCCGGCGGGCGCGGCCCCGTCGGCCGGCCTGCGGCTGGGCGGGTGGCAGACGGTGCTGCTGGACTCGGGCCCGATTCTGGTGCTGGCGGGCCCGCCGCTGTCGGCGGCGACCGCGGCGCCGGGCGCCCGTGATCGGTCCGGCTCGCCGCCTCGGCCGCGCCAGCGGCCGCGCCGAGCCCTGCGGCTGCCCATCTCGCCGACGCGCGTGAAGGCGCCCTTGATCCGCCAAGCGCCGCTCTTTGTCGAGCGCTGAGCGGCGGCGGCGCGGGAGGGCGCGTGCCGACCCGGGGGCCTCTCACCTGGATCCCAGCTCCCTTTCTCATTTTCCAAGCATTTTTCAACACGATATGACCTCTTCGCTGTCGCCGCGATGCTTCTGCCGGGTTCGACGGAGACGCCGTTGCGTCGACTGCACGTGGACCAGGGTGGGCGAGAACCGCCGATGGCGTTGCGCGTTTCGGCGCCGTGGACGAGCACGTGCCGCCGTGGAACCCGTGATGGGTACGGCATCGATATCGACATGAACCTTGTCTGCCAATCGTCTTCTCTCGTGGTGAAGGTCACGAGACGCGGGGGCCCTGGTGGGAACTGGGTCTTGGCCTTCGACGCCTTCGAGGCCACGGCGATGGCGGCCGTCGGCCGCGAGTGGGAGCAACCACGCCGGCCATGGTGCACGGTGCCTGCGGAACGTTGCAAGAGCAGCAGTCGTGCCGCAACCGCCTCTGCCCCGCGAACACCCTGCCAAACCACGCCCCTGGGCACGGCGCATGCGGCGTGGCCGGTCATGGCCAGCGCCGCCACGATCGAGGGTCCCCCGACGTCCATACCCTCCTTCCTGGCCTGATCATGGAACCCTCCCCGGTCTCTGGAATTTGAGCGGTGCATCCGAGTTTATTTTAGAGAACGTGTTGCGCCTCATCTGGGCGACGGGATGCTCGTGCGCCGGCCAGGGTCGGGTGCTCGAGGGATGCTCCACGCGGGCCAGCCGTGGCGACCGCCCGCGGCCGCTCCTCCTGGGAGGAGACCCCCGCGGCAGGGAGGCGCTGGCGACGGGGTGAGGACTCGCGGGCCGGGGGAGGCGCTTCGCAGGCGACGGCCGTCGGTGGGGAGGCGCGCTCACCCTGGCGCGCCGCGGCGTGGGGCGGACCCGGGGACCCGCCGTCGAGGAGGCGCTCACCCCGGGCGCCTTCGAGGCCTGCGGCGCTCGCGGCAGGCGTCGGCATGTTCGCCCGTGAGCCGTCGATGCGGTCGCCTGGCCGTCGGGGACCGTCTGGCCGTGACCGCCGCTTCCTCGAAACCGTCGATGCGGCTTCTCGAAGTGCGTCACGAAGCGCCGCGGGCACGAAGCGGCGGCGGCGGCGGGGAGCCGAGAGCGCGAGACGTCGCCTCGTGCGGTCGCCCCCGCGCGACGCGCCGGACCGATCGGCAACGCTGTTTTTAGCATCGTCTCGGACGATCGAGGCCGACGCCGGCGCGAGGGAGGCCGCGACGGGCCATCGGGAGACCTGCGCAATTTTCTTTTTCTGGGGCCACGGCGCGACGGGAGCTCGGTCCACCCCGAAAATAGATCGCAGCCGCGACGGGCGCGGGGCGTCTCCGGCACGTCGTCGCCGTGGCCGCCCGAGAGCCGCTGGCTCGTGCTCGCAGCCCCGCTGCGTCCAGCGATCCCCGCGAGTCACGATGGATCCGCATGCTCACTCGACCCCCGCGGGCAGAGCCCCACGTCCGTCCACGGCGCTGGCGCTGGCACGACGCGCGCTGCGAGCTGGACGCGGCCAGGGACCGTCGTGGGCCCCTGGGACCGCCCGCCGCCTGGCCGACGCGCACGAACGTGCCGGTCGCCACGCCCGCGGACGACGGCGCGATCAGCGAGCGTGTCGCAGGCGCCGTCGCGAGGACCCAGACGACGCCTCGTGCGGTGGCGGCGGCGACGTGGCGGCGGCGGCGGCGACGACGTTGCGGTGCCGGCTTCACGGGCGCTGCGACGCGGCGGCGGCGGCCGCAGGCTCGGGAGCCGACAGGGTAGGCGAGCCCCCAACCGCCCTCCCTGACGCTGGGAAGCCGGCGCCCACCGTCCGGTATATAAGGCGGGCCCGGCGTCTCGTGCCACTGGGATAACGGATGCTGGATGCCTCTGGCGCGTGCAACGGAAACGAAATCTCATAGGGAGAGGGAGAGAGACAGACAGGAGTTGTCTTGGACACACACCACCCACATGACCGCTCGGACCTGTTCCCCGTCGCCCCTCCTCTCCCCCTTCGTCTCCCTTTGGGTCGTCTGGTCCTCTGATCCTGTCGCGAGTCGCCGCCGTCTCTTAGTCTTAATTTGGCGGACCTCGTTCGAGTAGAAGGATCCTGAGGCCTCCGGCTGGTATACATAGCTCTCTCCGCTCTCACTTGCTTTACTTGGCATCGCGTTCTTTCTCTCTGCTCTTTCCGCATCCTTGGCCCCTGTGCATAATTCTCTCTACGGCTTTCTGCCCGTTTTCCTAGTCTTTTAGCTTTCGCCCCGGCGATCCCCTAGTATTCCGTCTCTTGAACTCCGACACGCGTGCCATCCAATCCCCACAAAACAATCATAAAAAAATCCCCGCGCACCAGGTAAAGTCCGCTCCTCGCATCTTGGTGGCCAACGGTATCCTCGCCGCCAAAGACAACGTCGCCGCCCCTCGCCGGCGACGACCGAAGCGGATGGCGTGAATCCGATGCGCGTGAGTCCGCTTGACTCAGCCGTGGATCCTGTGAGCCAAGAAACGCGGTACTCATCTCGATTGGTTGGACCGTGTTTGTTTTGTTTGACGACGCGCTGGCCCCTGGCCCCTGGCGCCTCATGCCTCGTGCGATGGGCGCGCGTTGCATCGGTCCCGTGCGAACGGCTATTTGCCGTCGCCTTCTGCCTCTTTTTCTCGCCGCTCCGCCGCCACCCGCCAGCGTGCGCTGGGCTCGGCCGAATCGTGCTGGCGCATCCGTCTCCCTCCGGCCCGGCGGGTGTCCCTGCTGGCGGATATTGACATCATCCCGTGTGCGCGCCTTCCCTTCCCATCAGCCCATCGGCGAGGGAAAACAGCACGAAACCCAGAAAAGAACCCACAGAAAAGCCGTCGTCACGCCTCTGACCCGGTTCAGGTCGCAGGTATAAACAGTAGCGCGCACACCCTTCGCTCCGCGGTGCTCGCGTTCGGTCGAAATCGCCGCGTTTTTCTTGATCGCAAGTTCCGCGTTCACTACTTCCTTAATTTTTGGTGACAGCGTGGTCTTTGCCACCGGGACTATCCATCGCGACCCCGTCCCATAAACTCCGACGCCAGACCCCCCACCCGGTCGTTCGGGTCCCTGTCGAACGGCGCCGGCTCAAACACCACCATGCGCGCTAAAGTCGCCCGCGGGGGCGAGCCCAAGCCGATCCGGCTGGGCACGTCCTTCTTCTTGCTGACGTGGCTCTTCCTCTGGGTCTGGCCCATCGTCGCGCGGCTCCGCCGCGCCAAGGACATCCGGCAGATCAAGCTCCAGCTCGAGCCGAGCGAGCGCGCCCGCCTCAATGTCGACGCGCTCCAGGACGCTTGGGAAGCTGAGTGCCGCCGCGCGCCGGAGAACCCGTCCATCACACGGGCCATCATCAAGGTCTACGGCACGCGCTACGCGCTTGTCGGCATCTGGAAGATCCTGTGGGGCGGCTTCACGTGGATCGGCGCATACTACTTCCTCAAGCGGTTCCTGATGTGGCTCGGCAAGCGCGGCGTTGCGCACGAGGGCCACATGTGGGCGATGGCGCTGCTGCTCTCGTCCCTGCTCTCGACCATCTCGATCCACCAGCTCTACGTGCAGAGCGCCAAGATTGGTGTGCAGGTCCGTGCCGCGCTGACCGGCATGATTTACCGCAAGAGCCTGCGCATCGCGCGCTCGGTCGGCGGCGCCGGCCACGTCATCAACATGGTCTCCTCGGACGTCAACCGCGTGGTCCAGGCCTGCACCGAGTTCCACTACTTCTGGTCGGCGTTCACTGAGACGGCAGTCATTCTCGGTCTCATCGGCTACGAGGCCCGTGCCGCGTGCGTGCCCGTCTACGTGCTCGTGGTGCTCCTCCTCCCGGCGCAGTACTACCTCGGCCGCAAGACCCTCGAGTTCCAGGAGGCCAACGCCGCCGTCTCGACCGAGCGCATCCACCTGATGAGCGAGGTGCTGACGGCGATCAAGCTAATCAAGTTCTACGCCTGGGAGCGCCCCTTCAGCGAACGCATTGATGCGATCCGTGCCAAGGAGGTCGAGTACCTCCGCAAGGGCATGTACGTCAAGTCGATCAACTTTGCCATCGTCTTCTCGATTCCGGTCCTGGCCGCCGTGACGTGCTTGAGCATGTACAACGGCATCTACGGCCGTCCGGACGCCACGAAGGTCTTTGTGATCCTGTCGGTGCTCAACACGCTGCGCTACCCGTTCCTGAACCTGCCGCTCGCTGTCCGATCGACGACCGGCGCGCAGATCTCGCTCGCGCGCCTCAACACGTACTTCAAGTCGGTCGAGCTCCAGCCTATCCCTAAGACCCCCTCCCCGCCGCATGACCCGCGCGTCGCCTTCTCGATCCAGGCCGGTGTGTTCCAGTGGGAGGGCACCGAGAAGCCCGCCGTCTCGAACGTCAACATCGAAGCCCGTCGCGGTGAGATCATTGCCGTCATTGGCGATGTTGGCTCCGGCAAGTCCTCGCTGCTCGGCGCCATCCTCGGCCAGTGCACGCTCAAGTCCGGCTCGATCGCCATCCACGGCTCGACCTCGTACGTGCCCCAGGAGGCTTGGATTCTCGGCTCGATGACACTCCGCGACAACATTCTCTTTGGTTCCGCCATGGACCGCGCCCGCTACCGCGAGATTATCCGCGTCGCCGGTCTGCAGCGCGACCTGACCCTGCTTGTGGCGGGCGATAAGACCGAGATGGCCGAGCGCGGCGCCAACCTCTCCGGTGGCCAGAAGCACCGTGTATCCCTGGCGCGCGCCGTCTACTCGAACTCGGACATTATCCTGCTTGACTCGCCTCTGGCCGCGTTGGACGCGAAGGTTGGCCGCCACATCTTTGAGGAGTGCTTCCTCTCGAACCTGCGCAACCAGGGCCAGAAGGCCGTCGTGCTCGTCACCCACCAGCTGCAGTACTTGAGCCAGGTCGACAAGATTATCGTCATGAAGGCCGGCCAGATCGTGCAGTACGGCACGTACGACGAGCTGTGCCAGGACGCCGGTTTCACCAAGATGATTGAGAAGCACGTCTCGGCCCAGACCGAGGTCGGTGACGATGAGGACGCCGCGGCGCCCGTCGCTGCGCCCAAGGACGCGGCTCCTGAGGACGATGGCATCATGGACAGTGACGAGGACGACGAGAACATGGTGCGCAACAACGTCACGGCGCTGCCGTCGGGCATCATGCTCGGCGACAACAAGAAGACTGTGCCCAAGCCCCACTTCCCGGCCGACCTGCGCGACCCGCAGTCGAGCGCCACGCACCGCAGCGGCGCGTCGCGCTCGATCGCCGAGCTCGCCGACATGAACGCGCTCTCGGTGACCTCGCGCCACCAGCTGACCACGCGCTCGGTCAAGTTCTTTGAGCAGCTCGACGAGAAGAAGATTCGCAAGATGGCCGAGGAGGACCGGCTGACCGTGATGTCGCGCGACGAGACGACGACCAACTTTAGCGAGCTGGTCCGCCGCAACGAGAGCACCGTGCACTCGATCGCCGATCCGTCGGTGCTTGACGAGGTCGCCCGCGCCGCTCGCAAACGCAAGTCGGCGAGCAACCACAAGCTCATCAAGGAGGACCGCTCGACCGAGGACGTCGGCTTTGTCAACTACGTCCACTGGGCCGCCGCTGGCAAGGGTGTCACGGCCACCGTGCTGATCGTTATCTTCTTCTTCCTTGTCCACGGTGTCCGTATCGCCTCGGACTATTGGCTGCGTCTGTGGGTCCCGAACACCCTCAACAAGCCGGACTCGCTCTACCTGGGCGTGTACGGCGGGTTCATTGTCATCTTTGGCTTGGGCGCCGCCGCGCGTGGCTTCCTGTTCTCGAACGAGGCCGCGCTCAAGACGGAGATGCTGCACCAGCAAATGTTCCGCCGCGTGATGCGCGCTCCGCAGGGCTTCTTTGACACGACGCCGCTCGCGCGTCTGCTCGCGGCGTTCTCGAAGCACCAGACCACGATCGATGACACGACCCCGGACCTGCTGCTCCAGGCCTTGCAGTACGTCCCGCTCTCGCTGGGCGCGATGATTATCATTGCCTGCATCGTGCCGTACAACTATGGCCCCGTCATTGGTATCGCGATCCTCGCCGTCCTGCTGGTGATGTACGGCGGTCCCGCAGAGAAGAAGGCCAAGCAGATTGAGGCCATCACCAAGCCCCCGCTCATGTCGCACCTGACCTCGACTCTGGAGGGCCTGTTCTCGATCCGCGCGTACGAGGCCCAGATCCGCTTCGACGACATGAACCTGGAGCGCCTCGACACCAACGACGAGGCCCTGTTCACGATGGCGCTCGTCAAGTCGTGGCTCGCCTTCAACATTGACATTGTGACCTGCGTGCTGATCTACCTGACGGCAATGCTCATTGTGATCCGCCGCTTCCACATGGACCAGGTGGCGTCGAACGCGGGTCTCGCGCTGTCGAACGCGCTCCAGATGCTGGTGTTCCTGCAGTGGGCCGTGCGCATGCTTGGCGACGTGAACGCGCAGATGTCCTCGGTCGGCCAGCTGCACTACTACGGCTCGGACGCCGTGCCCCAGGAGGCGCCCGCCGAGATCCCCGAGACGAAGCCCCCGGCGGACTGGCCCTCGAAGGGTGTGATTGAGTACCGCGACGTGTCGCTCCGCTACCAGCCCGACGGCGTCGATGTGCTCAAGAAGGTCTCCTTCCACGTCGGCGCCCACGAGAAGATTGGTCTTGTCGGCCGCACGGGCAGCGGTAAGAGCACGCTGCTCATTGCACTGCTGCGCATTGTCGAGCTGCACTCCGGCCAGATCATCTTGGATGGCATCGACCTCGCCACGATCGGCCTCAACGACCTGCGACGCAACATTGCCATCGTGCCGCAGGAGTCGGTGTTGTTCGTGGGCACGATCCGCTCGAACGTCGACCCCTTCCACAAGTGCACTGACGACGAGATCTGGCGTGCCCTCGACGCCGTCCAGCTCGGCGAGATGATCCGCTCCCAGCCGCAGAAGCTCGACTCGCCCGTCGTCGAGAACGGCATGAACTTCTCGCTCGGCCAGCGTCAACTCTTCTGCATGGCGCGCGCCATCCTCAGCAAGGCCCGCATCCTCGTGCTCGACGAGGCGTCCTCGGCGCTGACGCTCGAGTTCGATGAGCTCATCCTCGAGACAATCAAGCAGAACTTTGCGGACGTGACGGTTGTCACGGTCGCGCATCGCCTGCTTTCGATCGCCGGCGGCAACGCCGTCCTCGTCATGGAGGGCGGCGTTGCCCGCGAGTACGACGAGCCCATCCGTCTCCTCGACAACCCGAACGGCGATTTCTCGCAGCTCGTCGCCAACACGGGCCCGGCCGCCGCCCGTAAGATCCGCGAGCACTGCCAGCTCGCTCACGACGAACGCGAGGCCGCCAAGGCTGCCGGTCTGTAACCCCCCTCTGCTGATCTCACCCTTTCTGCTCCCCCCTTCTCTTCATCCACTCTCCTTCATTTTTTTTTGGCGAGAACCTCTCCCCTCATCCTCATTCTACTCGTTGCTTCTCCTTCATTCCTCCGCTTTTCAACCCGTTTCCCTTTTTTAAATCAATTCTTGTCATCGTTCATCATTTAGGCTTGGTAACAAAGAGGAAACGGCTGCAGCCAGCCAATTCGCGAGTCACCGCGATGGTGACTCGCAAATTGGCGTTTCGTATATCGTTCCGAGATGGTCATGACCGCGTCGCATACTGGGAAGCCAGCTGGCGCATGGCACCACGCAAGCGGTCATAGTCAGCCGGCATCATTTCATTCCGCTCGAGCAGCATCTCCGGGGAGACGACCGCCGTGCCCGTCGCCGGGTCGATCTGCCCCGAATGGATCTCGTTGCCGTGGGCATCGAGCAGCGGGACGACCGCATTGAACGGGAAAAAGCCGGCGAACCGGACGCCTGTCTGCAGGTCCGTGTTCTCGGGCGACGCGGGGCCCGCGGCAACCAGCTGCGTCAGCGCTGGCTTCGTCAGCGCGCCGCCGGGCCGCGGCAGCAGGTCCGCGCTTGCGGGCGCAAGGCGCGCGTTAATCGCCATGCACCAGCCATCCGAGTAGTGCGCCACCACAAACACCGGATCGCCGACGGTCAGGCCGACTTCGTCGGGGCGCTGGGCTTCGAAGTCGAATGCCGCTACGTGCAAGCGTTCCGTCACTGTCGTGCCCATCGGCGCGGCGGCGGCGGCGGCGGCGGCGGCGGCGGCGGCATCCATCGCAGGCGGCGGCGGCGCTGCCGCGGGAGTGGGAGCGGGAGCCGGAGCCGAAGCCGCCGTCGGCGTGACGACCGCGGAGGCCGGCGTATCGAACGTCTCGGACGCCGCGGGTGGCGCCGACGCGGCGTCCACGGAGGGCGGCGGCGACGGCGCGGGCGCTCCATTGACGACCGTCAAGGGCCGTGACGCGGGCTGCGGCCCCGGCAGGAGCGTGGCGTCGGGGGAGGGGCCGCCGTCGCCGTCGGCGACCGGATACGCCCCGATCGCCGCGCCGGGTGGCCCCGCCGTGGGGCTGGCGACGGGCGCGGTGAAGACGCTCGGTGGGCCCGAGCTGCCCGCGGCGGCCTGCGCCTGCGCCTCGCCGGGAGTCATGCGGCGGATGGACGCATTGCGGCTCAGCCCGGCAAAGTAGCCGGGGGCGCCGAGACCCGTCGGAGAGAGAAGTTCGGAGCCGTCGCGGGCGTGGTGGGCGGCGGGCGGCGGCGGGCGGGCGTCCGGGCCTGCCACTAGCGCCGCGGCCGCCAGCGGCGAGAACGAGAGGGACGCGTCGAGCTGCGGCGGGGTGTTGCTGACGGAAGCGGCGGGCGCGGCGTCGCTAGGGCCGAGCGAGGGTGGCCGCGCTGCATCGATCGCGTCGCCAGTGACGGCGGTCACCGACGTCTGGGTCAGATCGGCGAGCGCCGACGTGTCCGTGACGAACGGAGGCGGCGCGCCGTCGCCGAGGGACGGGACGCCGCCGCGCCCGAGGTCCAGCTCGCCCGCGGGCGCCACGCTCGAGCTGGGCATGCCGAAGGGCGGCGGCTTGGGCGCCGGCAGGGGGTCGATCGAGTGGGTCGCCGCCGTCATCGAGAGCGCCGTCGAGGCGGGCAGTGCCGCCGCCGACAGCCCGCTTTGACTGCTGCGCGACCGGAGGTCGGCACCGGGCGCGCCTGCCGGGACCCCGGGCGCCGCGCCACTAGGACCGAGCGGATCGGTGAAGGTGCTGCTAGGACGGCGGGAGACGTCCGCGATCCGCATGCTGTCCGCGTCACCGCCGTGCGAGGACCGGCGCGGGTCATAGCCGAAAGGCAGGACTGGCGAGCCGCCGGCCACGGTTGTCATGGTGGTCGCCGCCAGGGGCGCCCCCGCTGCCGTCGTGCCGGCTGCCGTGGGTTGCGTCGGCGGGGCGGCAAGCAGGGACCCCATGCTGGTGGCGGAGGGCAGCACGAGCGCCGAGTTCGCGGCGCCGGGAGCTTGTTGCTTGAGGATCTGTTTCTCCTTGTGGTAGTCGCTCATGATGCGGGAGACGACGTGGCCGTGGGTCCAGGGCGGTAAGGCGTGACCCTGAACGGGCTTGTCGTGGGGGATCTGGCCGACGAGGTGCATGCCATAGCGCGACGCCAGCGCTAACCGCTTCGCCCAGACCGCCATCGCTTCGTACTGGATGGTGAGGCCCTTGCGGAGCAAATTCCGCTTGTTCTCGTGCAGATCGGCCTCCATCTTGCTGAGCTGCCCCTCCACACTCAGGAGCTCCAGTCGGACTTCCTCAAACGGCTTGTTTTTCTTCTTGAGGCCCTCGACGCGGTCCTGCAGCAGCCGTTGGCGCTTCGCAACGGCGTAGTAGGCTTCCTCGGCATTGCGGATTTCTTTGAGGAAGTGGCGATAGGCCTCGTGCTGATCGGCATAGTAGTCTTGCGCCACGAACAGATCTTCATACAGCGTGCCGAGCTTGTCCGCAATGTCCGCGAGATCCGGGTGCTCGGTCGTGCCCCAGACCTGCAGCTGCCGCCCGGCACGCTGGGTATCGCGCGCGAGTTTCTTGGCTGACCTTGCCAGCTCTTTCTCTTTCTGGCTGACTTCGCGGACCTTGCTGATTTCGTGGCCCGCCAGCGAAGATTTGACCTTGACAAACGTGTCCATCGTGGCCCCTCAACGACGTCGACGATGGCGACGATGGCGATGGCGACGACAATGACACGTTTCTCAGTCGCCCAATCCGAGCCGAGCGCCCTCTCAATTCGCACCCAGAGCAGGTGCCGCTCACGACAGTGTGAATGCTCTTCAAGGCGTCGTGAAGATGCGCGACCGAGGCTCCACCTCGGGTGGGCGCGTCGTTGGAACGGGCAGAGGTGCGTGAGGCACGCGGGACGGACAGGCGTGCAGGGGAGTTGACGACGCGTCGTGCTCGGGGGGGATGCTTCGAAGTGTCGCGGTCGTTGCGCGTCCTGCACGCAAGACGCTCGGGCCAGGACTTCCGTTCGTCCACGCCGCAGCAGGAAGCGCCATCCACGGCGGGATCGTCCATCCATCCGCGCGCGGCCTTCCACGGCGAGCGGCGATAACGTTGCCCTGGCGGACCCATCCTCCGAGCGGCACTTCCCGCATCAGGCGCCACCCACATCAGGCGCCGTTCACCAACACACCGAGTGCGAATGCATCGTGGCGGCGGTCACCTCCTCGACCCCCACGCGGCAGGCACACGCGACCACTGGAGCCGTGCCGTGTGCTCCTTCGGTGGCCGCAGCAACGAGGGCGAGAGGCGGTGGGGAGAGGCTACGGCGTGTCCGGCACGGCACGCGCCGCCGCAACCAGGCGCCGCGGTGGTCGTGGCGGTGTCCGGCGCCACCATCGCGGCAAGGCCGATGCCCCCCAAACGCCGCCCCCGTATTGAAGCACCGCCCAATGGCGTATGGACCCTGCGAGGCCCCTTTCCCATGTGCCCACGAGCCTCCGTCAAGCGACATCCAGTGAGAGTGGCCGGGCTCATCCGGCGTCAAAGGACCAGACCCGACGGCGTCTGAGTCAAGGGTATCAACAGAAAATAAGGATTAAGTTAGATGAGAATCGCGAAAAGAAAAAAAAAGAGAAACGCGATGGTCATGCGAGGTCAGCTTCGCCGATCATCGCCAACGATTATCGTTTGGGTTTGGGCAGCTGCGGGTGACGCGAGGCCTTGGCATGGCGCATGTTCTCCCGGCCGCGGAACTTGAGTTCCCAGGAGGCCCGCTGCTTGTGGTAGAGCAGCATGGCGGCGCGGGCATCGACAACGCTGCTGTGGGCCCCCGTCTGGATCTGGATGCCCAGCAGCTCCGCCGACAGCTGCCGCAGCGACGGCGGACCCTGCGCGAGCCGGCGGTAGGGATACCACGTGCTCGTATCGCGCACACAGCCCTTCGGATGCGTGAAAAAGAGCACCTTGAAGTCATTGTGGATTGAGTGGCCAACGACGACCTTATCTTTGAGGAGACTCGCGACTTGGTACTGGACCTCCTTGAAGGACGGCGCGCCCACGAGCATCTGCCGCGTGATGCCCGTCACGTGGGTGCGGTAGTCCGTGACGGGCTCAGTGGGAGCCACCAGCGTGTCCAGAAGCACGTGGCCATAGAAGTTGACGATACTGACGCGCGCCAGCACCGATCGCTCGCCCTCGGGGCCGACGCCGACCATCTCGCAGTCCATCGCGACAAAGCGGCCGGCGCGGCAGTGCTGAGGCTTCGTCGGGCCGGGACCATACAGGAATAGATCGTGCTCGGCGCGCACCGCAGGCGTGCGCGCCAGCTCAATCAGCCGTGCGACACTCGGCGATTCTTTCTGGACGGCGTCCACGGCCGCTGCATCCAGATCATCCAGGATATCGGATAGCGCCGTCGCGGCGCCAGGCGCCGATGCCGCTGCGGATGTTGCTGTCGCCGACTTCGCCTTGGGCAGGACCGACTCCAGAATGGCAAGCTGGTGCTTGCGGTCCGCCGAGAAACGCTGCGATTCGGAATCCGTCGCCACGTTCACGTCCCCTGTCGGCTCGGCCTCGGCCTCGGGGGTCTCGGTCTCGCTCAAACTCGCGGTCGCTGCTGCGGCGGCAGCTTGGGCCGCCGCGAGAGCGCGCTGGACGGCGGCTTCTCGACGCGCCTCCTTCTGCTGGGACCGCTTCAGCTGCTTCTGCACTTTGGCCTGCGTCTTAGGATCGCCCGCGGACGACACGCCCACCGATGGCTTCGTCTTTTTAGATGGCAGTCCCGACGCCTCCGCGTCGCCGCCCCGCCGTTTATTTGTCGATGGTGCTGACGAGATCGCTTCGGCGCTGGTCGCGTTGCGGCGGTGGGCCGCGCGGGCAGCGAACTTGGCCTTCACGGGCGGCGCATTGGCCTTCTTGATGTCTGGATTAGACAGGAGCTTCTGCCAGTTGCTCGATGGTGTATACCCGCTCATCGCGGTATTCTAGGGGTCGTTGTGCTGCTGTTGCCGATGGCGGGCTCTGCTGCCGCCGTTGGGGGAGCTGCAGCGATGTGACGATGGCCAAGAGAGGTGGGGAGGCAGGGCGCGCCGGAGCATGGTCAACGGGTGGAAACTGCTCCAACAACACGTGGTGACAGCAGTGCCTGAGTAGCGAAGTGATAAGGCTTCAAGCACCATACGTATCGTCAGGACGAACCATTCTGTCGTACTGATCCACTTTGAAGGACGCTTATGTCGATAAAGCGCAGTACTGGCCGCGGATCCGCGTCACCGGCCGCTGACTGCCGTGGACGCGCAGCGCTGAAGCGCCCCACAGCCGCCGCGGCCCCCGTGAAGCAGCGCCCAGCGGAGATTCGACCGGAGTTTCGATGCGCAAAGCCACACGGCAGCCCTTTGCTCTCTGTGGCGTCAGAGAGTCCATGAAAACCACCCGAACTCGGGGGCATCACGAGAGCGACGGTGCCGCCGATACACGCGAAGCTCAGTACCAATGCGAACGGCAGTGCGAGTCGAAGTTAGAATTTGTAGCAAACTTGCTAACGCTGGCCCTTCCATGGCACCTAAAAGGGCTCGAAAGCCACCGTTCTTCGACCTGCCGCATCCCGTCGACTTCCCTTGCGGCCCTTCCATGACAAGACGCTGACTCCGACGTTTGCTAGACTATCCCATCTGAATCTACAAGTTATCGAAGATGGCCCACCCGAAGCGTGTGCTGGGCCTCCGTGCTGCAGCAGCGGCGAAGCGCGCCAAGACCACCGGCGATCGACCAGCGCACTCCCGTAGCCCCGGCGGTTCCGCCGATGCCAAGGCACCCATCGATGCCGAAGCCGATCTCTCAATTCCGCTGACCGAAGACGGCGTTCCCGAGCGCGACCATCTCTTGGATCTGTGGTCGCTGTGGATTGCGGCGCTTCACGAGTATGATATGGGAGCCCCCCGTGATGATGACGACGACGACGGGGATGCTGCAGCGTCCCCATCGGCGTCTACACCGGCATCTGTATCGGCATCCCAATCTGCCGATGATGCCGAAAGACCCGATCGGATGCGACTGGTACGTGGCACCATTCATCAGTGCGATATGCTCAAACGTCTCGCCGCCTCCCGCGACACCTCGCCGACGACGGCTCAAGACCCCTCGATGGCCTATACGGAAGCCTTACTCGCGCACACCGGCGAGATGCACGCCATCTACGCGGAGGCGCTTCTGCTCTATATGCGTGCCCAGCCCGCGGAAGACGCTGAGTCCACGGCCCGTGGGCTGATGGTGCTCGATGCCGAGCGCGCGGCCGTGGCGGCGACCATGACGAATAGGAATCGTGCGAACGTGCGGTTCTGGCAGCAGCGGGCGGGCGCGCTGCGCCTAGCGACGCTGGATGTGGGGATCGCGCTGCTGCGCCACGAATCGCTGGCCGTTCCTTCGAACGACGCGCGGGCCGCGTCGCGCGCCGCCCTCGATGCGGCGATTGAAGCGGTGGCGACGCTGCTGCGCCACCGCGAATCGCTGCCGCACACGTGCGATGCGGACCCGATGAGTGACGACGCGCAGCGCGCCGGCGAAGGCGTGGCGACACGCGTGTGGCGCCTGCACTTCTTCATCTCGCACACGCTCCCGCGGCTCAACGCGTTTCTCCAAACGGCGGACCGCGAGGCGGCGGCGCTCACCCCACGGCGGTGCGTTCAGGTGGCGGCCGTGTGGCGCGAGCTGGCGCAGGAGCTCGGGCCGGCCACGACGGCCGTCGACCATGCGATGCTGGCGCTGCACCGTGCCGAGGCGTTGGCGGCCTACGCCGACGGGGTCGCCGAGACGTTGGATCACGAACATGAGGTCACCGAGAGCGCCGTTGAACCGGCCTGCGCAGCGACAGCGGTCGCGACGGCGTACAGTCTACTCGCCATCGCCCGACGCTTACTTGATGCTTACCTCCCGCAAACCGGCACGAGTGGCACCGGCGATCCAGGCGAAGACGACACTTCGCGGGCGCTACGATTGTTCGCCACGTCAGCGCCCGAGACCGCCGCGTGGCTAGCCTGCGATGAAGCCGATACTGCGGCACAGATGAAGCCTGCGACGGCGTTGTCGGAGAACTGGGCCGGGCTCCCGGCGCTCCAGGTTATGCGCGCCGAAATTCTGCTCCAGCAGGCGGGGCTGGTCGAGATGGCCGCTTCAGGCTACCTCGCTGCGGCGGCGTCCCAAGAGGCGGCATCGACAATGATGGAGCCTTCGCCGCGTCAGGTCATCGACCAGCTGAAGGCGCTCGGGCCCGACGGGTTGTATAACGCAGCCCGCGCGACCATCTCGACCATGGATCCCGCACACGTGCCGCCGAGATTCCTCATCGATGTCGATTGCGACTCGGACAGTGACGAAAATCTTTGAGTGGACGAGACCTTTGATATATCCATTTTAAAGAACACTCAGGCCCACGCTCCCCGACTTACCTCGTACGTCATATGTTTGTGTAACGAGATCGTATATATGGACCCTTCCTCCCACTTAATGCGAACACCATCCCATCCGTGGTGCCCGCCAGGGGCCCCCCACCGAGGCAGTGGCGCATTCGGTTCATGAAAACCAGCCAACGCCGGCACCATCGAGGAAGCGGTGAGTGACTACGCGGACGAATGACCCCCGGCTCAAGCGAACCGGCGGCGGCTGCTTGCTCTCCTGCCACGCGCTTCCTGCCATGCCCTCTGCATGCAGCCCGTGGGGAAAAATTGCCATTAAATGTTAGCAGAGTACGCAGCGCCCCTGCATGGAAGGCAATGCTTCAGCCTTGGTCGAGGCGGGCGCCAACAGCAAGGAAAGCGCCGATGGCGATGGGCCGCCGCGTGAATACTAAAACCGGCTAGACTGACAAAAAGACCTGGCGCGAGAAGCAGGGCAAGGACCTCTACAAGATCATCCGCATGCTGATGCTGAAGCATTGCGTTGGTCTTCCGCTGCGGCGGCACATGGCACGCCTCTTCGCCTCTAAGCAGCTATGATGCGCGTCGGGAGCCGCCGGACGCTTGGAACGCTTCTCGTTCCATCTATCTCGTTTGCCGACGCTCGAGGCGGGAAAGCCGCCGGGCGCAAGCGCATGTGCATTATGGGACCCTGTGCCGTCCTTCGACCGCATGCGAAGCGGTCGCCCTTGGTCTGCCCTAGGCCGCACCGCGCCGTCGCGGTGTCGAGGAACGGCCCTACCGCCATGCCGCAGCGTATATCAGCGGGCATGCTTGCCGGAAATTCATGCCTCTGACGCTGGGTCTAACGGCAGGATTGCCGCGTC